>JAVFBZ010028455.1:8404-24670 GCA_032466195.1 Katharina tunicata
CTGTTCATGCCACGAAGGCACGTTTATTTATTCTCCTGTTCATGCCACGAAGGCACGTTGATTTATTCTCCTATTCAGGGCATGAAGGCATGTTGATTTATTCTCCTGTTCATGCCACGAAGGCACGTTGATTTATTCTCCTGTTCATGCCACCAAGGCATGTTGGTTTATTCTCCTATTCATGACATGAAGGCACGTTGATTTATTCTCCTGTTCAGGGCATGAAGACATGTTGATTTATTCTCCTGTTCAGGACATGAAGGCATGTTGATTTATTCTCCTGTTCATGGGAAGAAGGCACGTTAATTCAGTCTCCTGTTAACTGCCACGAAGGCACGTTAATTCATTCTCCTGTTTACTGCCACGAAGGAACGTTAATTCATTTTCCTGTTTACTGCCACGAAGGCACGTTGACCACTTCTCCTGTTAATGGCATGATAGCACGTTGATTTATTCTCCCGTTCAGGACATGAAGCACGTTATTTTATTCTCCTGTCCGGAGCAAGAAGGCACCTTGATTTATTCTCCTGTCCCCGGGCAGGAAAGCACGACGATTTATTCTCCTCTACAGGGCATGTATGCATGTTTAATTATTCGCCTGTTCAGGGCATGAAGGCACATTGATTCATTCTCCTGTTCAGGACATGGAGGCATGTTGATTTATTCTCCTGTTCAGGGCATGAAGGCACGTTGGTTTATTCTATTGTTCACACCGAGAATGAAGGCACGTTGATTTCTCTTTTTCATACACTGTTAGAATCAGACGGGTAGTTAGGCGGGAGCACACTGGGTCCTGGACTCCTGGTGCTCTCTCAACTAAGGGGCATCATATGTTTTGCCCTGTAAATGTATTGTGGTGTCTTCTATGTTTTCAGCGTCGTTTCCTCAACCGGTCGGGCTGGAACGCCGTCATATGAGTAAAATAACCTTATGTACGGCGTAAAGTCCAAGTAAAAAAAAAACAGCTTGACGCGGACGTGACTACAGACATAGTTAAGTTTTAATTAACTGAATGAATGGTTGCCCACTTTAATAGTTTAAATCACTATGCTATTTATAACCCCTTTAGTGCGCTTCTTTTTTAATCGAGCGTCAATTTATTCAATATAAGGCTATTTTTCATTCTACAAAGTAGGTTATGAACCCATATAACGCACATCATTAGCACTTCAAGCTGAACTGATGGGGTTACGCCCCATTTTCAGATATTGTCGTCATAATGGAAGCGACAAATTACTCAAGTGGCTATTTGGAGCAGCAACTTGTCAATGTAAAGGCCAATTGTTCTCACATACACACCTAGAAACACTATCTAATAAGCCATTTTAATATCCTTTATTGCAGAAGGAAGCCGTATGGAGAATGCCACTTACTTTGGTATAGTCGGAAGAGATAACACCATGGGCTTTCAGAGAGGCACCGAGGACACGGGGCTAGCAAGAGGTCGAGTAGCCCGAAGACTTCGTCGATTAGCTGTCGTCGATCAACCCGTCTTTGACAACTGTGATATATCAAAAGAGATTGAAGACAAAACTACGTACACCAGAAGGACAAGGCACACAGCCGAGATTAAGCGGCGTCATTACTCAACGTCTGTGATTCCCGGTCAAAACTGCTCTTTTATTAACAACTCCGTGACGTCAGCGACCCTTAGTTCCACGCGGAAGGGATTCTATTTCGACCAAACATCCTATGTTGAAGAAGAACTGGAACATTACGTCACATCCAATGATAGCAAATCTCGTCTACCCTTGAGCACCGTCTCTTGTCCAGAGAAAGACAATTTTAACAAATTTGACATTGTTGGTGAGAGTTTCGAAGCACGATTCCCTTGGCAACGTGATGTTGCGATCCAATGTTCTTTGCTACCGTCAAATCACAAAACGGCATCAGGCAAAGTGCCATGTCTGCAGAGTGATACTGACGAAGCAGACGACACTGAGCGTTCATCAGACGACGAACCCTTACCTAAACCGGTAACCGTGCAATCAGACTTCAACCCACTAGTTTCAGGAAAGAAACCATACAAAAAGCTATTGTCTCACCCGCCTTTCCGGAAAGTGCGTCACAAATTTTCTGACTCGGCTCTTTACAAGCGGCCGGTGCGTGTCAATGCTCCTAAGAAACTGTCATTGCAAGAAAGCTCTGGGATGAATTTTGGGCTCAGGTAAGACTTACTCTTCTTAGATTTAACCTATTTCTAAATAATGTCATTCATGTCTTAACAATTGACAATGTTCTCTCTGGTAATCCAGACGACCCACAAGCAGATTGTATCACTACCCAGGTTAACACATAGGCCTAGATGTGTAGGCTGAATAGTATTGATGTTAGCATTGGTTTCTATTAGCATCGGCTTCGGGCCCAGAGATCCACATCATTTCTCAGTTTTGTGGTCACTGAAGTCTTATTGGGATTTGTTCTGTTGTGTTCTAACATTTGACAAATAACTAAAACAAAAATAAAATCGATGCGTCTTGAAATATTGAAAGAAACGTAAAGATGTGTTTGATATGGATAGCGGGTGTCGATTGGTGGCGGGTGTCGATTGGTGGCGACCGGTTCTCAAAGTTCACTGTTTAAAATAAACCTGGATTAGACATAGGCGCAGGTTTTAAGGATGGGTATAGGGGTTTTACAACGACGTAGAGGCAGTGCTGGGTTAAGGGCGGGACCTTGGGGCACGTGCCCCGGGCCTCTCACATAAAGGGGCCCAACAACAAAACAAAATATTGATAAGTGTTATTTAGCTTTCAAATAACTTTACAGTTTCCTTGCCTTTTCCTCTCGTCTCGGTTAATCTATACTCCAACTAAAGTCATCCTTTCGATCATCTGCGACGTGGCATAGTCGTCGTTTGACAAAGATCGAAATTTCCTGCGACCCCAGTCGAACTGGCAGGTCGCAATTTAGTACGCGTATGTCGACACCAACTGGTGGTAAGCCAGATATATTTTCATGGTCATGAGACAAGCTCAACACGACGGAGCCTATATACACACGAACCATTGAAGCATTCCCACTTACAAACAATATGTAAACCTATGACAACAATTTTTGGGGACATTTTTTTTAAATTGTTCGACATACCTGGAGATGCCCAGCAAAATATTAAACATGTCCCATCCCTGATGTAAAATTATTTTCCAGTGAAGTACGGAATATAAATTAAATTTAACCTTAAAAACACCATATGTGTCGATGCGCTCATAAATTGCAATTCGAATTGAACTGTTATTGTATGTTATTGACTTGAAAATTCTTTGTATCTGGGGGTGGGCCCTCTGATCATTCGCATATGCGCGTTTATCGAAGTAACTTGGTGCAACTAGTCGTCGACGGTTGCAGCAAAGTAAAACATGTTCTACTGGTCTGCGTTTAGGGACCTAGATTTTCCACCGCTCAGTCGCAACCCATCGAAGACAATCGACAGCAACCGAAGACAATCGACAGCAACTTAGCCGCAGACAATTGCCGATTCCCCAATTCGTGGAATACTCTTGGCTTTATGTAGATATGTTCAAACGAACCGAAAAAAGCCCCAATAAATATTTCATTGTAACATTTTAACATGTGTGTATGTGAACTTCGGTTATTCACATAGAGTGAAATGGTGAAGGCAAATGTCAGAACATATATTGAACATTAAAAGTTTCTTGTATCGAAATAAGCTAGTACAAACCTAGTATCTGACAACATGTTTAAATGTATATGATGTGCATTGTGTTGTTGACAACATACTCAAATAGGCTCGCACCTTTCTCGAGATTGAGAAGCATTCCAGCACTAGTGTACTAACAGGCCATCCTTGTTGTTGTCGTAGTACTGTTTCCGAAAAAAGTGTGCTGGCAAATGAATTGTCGTAATTTTACTACATGTACCAATTTATATATAATTAAACAGAGAACAAAGTTGTCATAGGGCCGATTCAATTTGAAGTCTGTAAACGGCAGGGAAAAATTTCATAAAATCGTGAAACAGTACCTTCTTATCACATATAAAAGGTACTGGCTAAGCACAGACAGATAACTATTTCCAGGTGAGTCAAAGATTCGATGTTAGGGAGAATCATTTGATTCTCTATTTTAGAATGTTGTTGACAGGTGTCAGAGTTTGAGGTCCCGAGGTATCGGTTTCCAGTGCAAAGTAAAATTCGGCTGAACGACAAGTTCCGACATTTAAGACAAACACACTATAGCCTAAACACAGACGATGGCAGCAATCTTATTATTGTAGGAGAAAATCTCTGCTGAATAATTTTACCTAGGGCTTACGTAAATGTGGTACAATTTAGTTTCAATATACAATTTAAGACAGGTTAGACTGGCTGACGAGTTCTTGGTGTGATCAGGATGGTCCTGAGACGTTACAGTGGTTTGAAATGCCTGGGCAAACACCTTTCTGCTGTTTAAGTTTTCAAGTATCTTTGCAAAGGGGAGATAACCGAGATAGGGTAAGACGGTATTTGTGTTCCACGTTCACTTAAATGAGTCAATCTTAGCTTTATTATTTAGAGCTCAAGGGATGTAATGACTAGCACAGCAGGGCAATCATCATCGACTAAAAGTGGTGGGAAAACAACTATGTGCTTGTTAGAGTGCCATATTTGTGGACACCTAATTCGAACATATTAATCATGTACCTTGAAGGTACCGTAACTCGTTGGAGCATTTAAGCCTATATATACTTTAAAGACAATACTGTTACAAACATGAGCCTATCATGGTACATCCGAAAACGGTGTTCATTTCTAACTACCTTTGTTACTTCGCTGGTCGCGTCTTAAATCACCTCAAACTGCATAGAGTAAAATACTGGAGGGAGCACTGATGACGTTAAAGATAACCAGGTAGGCCCTATGAATTAACATCTGGCGATACCGCTACGTCACATCTATCAAATATGTAGCTGCCAATACCTGGAAAATGGCGACAAAGTTCTTGCAACGAAATATGGCAGAGTCAACCCAGACTATTAATTCTGCTCAAACCGCCCTTGCATAAAGCTGTACAGAGAGTAGATAGATTTGAGCACTCGTCGCGCCTTGGCTGAAATCGATTTCACTCAACAGGTCCGTTAAGCCGTAAACGGAGTAGGACAGCTATCTTATCAACCCATCCTAAGCGGAGTGAGTTTAGCGAATTGCACACAAACACTTAACTCGTTAAAAATGCCTGGTGTAATACATTCTCATTCCACATCGCCTCAGTATCACCGGTACCTTCGGTCCCCTCCGGTTATTGGCATTTGTGTAATGATGTTGTAGCCCAGTAGCGGTATATTTACCGCTGCAGGCAAAACAATTTTTTGTCTGGCATGTAGATAAACGTCTCCTATAGGACATGAAGTGCATTCCGTACCAATAAAATTCGACATGTAGCAGGTAACAGCAAAGAAAACAAAGAAATAAATTCGAACTATTTAGCATAACAATTAAACTAAAAAACGACCAATGCAAAATCACGTGATATAGGTGAACTGTTGTCATAGGTCGATTGAACAGGGCCTGCGGCCTCGCAATGGTGTTCACAGCTATACTCCACTAAACACAAGGTCCATGACCTAAGTGAATCAATGGACCGTTTTATACAAATGGGTGTACTACTCATACAAGTGTTTGTCGGCGGCTTTCGATATCTTTCGTCGATTACAGGCAGGCCTCAATTCCGTTGAAGCGATACTATTAAATCGACATAAGTCTCCAAATGGGTTATTCTAATCGTGTCTTCAATAATTGAGTTCAAAGATATCAAAGAGAACACAAATTGAGTGTATTCTACTGATTTAAAACAATTAAAACATTAATTATATGTTTTAAATAAAAGGTACGCACATGTATCTAAAAGTTGTAATAGCCATTTGTTATATTGTTATATATTGTTTGGATGATGTGTGAGGCAGGGCAGTCCTGGAAAGCGGACTCTGACTGAGGGTGAATGTCAACCTCTTTAAATAAATTATACTGACTAAGGTAGATTACAGCTGGCTGACAGAAAACAGGCCTTGCACGTGAACGGTTCTGATCGGACGGCTCGAGCATTTATAGCTGGATATAGAGTTGATTATTATTCTTTAATTCGTCCCTAATCTTTTACATGCATTTACAGTCTATTTTGTTGCTTTTCCTTTGACGTCCAATATTTTCCCTATTTCCTGTAAGCATAAATTCTCCACTACACTCCCAGATCTAGCAGCGTAATGTTCTAGAGATTTCGCTTCAGCTCATCTCAGGCCGGGTACTCCACTAAATGTAGGCTGTTAAAAAACCGAAAGCACTTGAATTAATGTGATGTATTTAATTATTGATCCTCTACAATAAAAACATTGCCAGCTTCCAAGTATTGACGAAGATCTGCTGAAGCGCACAAAACATTCTCACAAGAACACTTAATATATGAGATTATTCCCTCGTGAGAAACGATTCTGTCAAGTACATGATTTGGGGTAAAAAACTGTACTCATAGTATATGCAATGTAAAATGTGGGCTAATCCCATACAAACATCTTACCCAGAATTCAGTCAATATTCTTCCATATGATTAACTCATAAAGTATTTTGACGTTAACAAACTGGCTTTATCAATCGTCTTAATTGAAACTGACTGACAGGTAACAAGGTCGGATGCAATACTCAAACGATGTCAGTATTCTATAACACCTAACTCGGGATTCTTATAGGATGTAATAGTCAAACGATGTCAGTATTCTATAACACCTAACTCCGGATTATTATTGGATGTAATATTCAAACGATGTCAGTATTCTATAACACCTAACTCCGGATTCTTATTGGATGTAATACTCAAACGATGTCAGTATTCTATAACACCTAACTCCGGATTATTATTGGATGTAATACTCAAACGATGTCAGTATTCTATAACACCGGATTCTTATTGGATGATATACCCAAATGATGCCAGTATTCTATAATACATGACTCCGGATTTTTGTCGGATGTAATATTCAAACGATGTTAGTATTCTATAAAACTTAACTCCGGATTCTTGTTGGATGTTCTATTTAAACGATGTCAGAATTCTATAAAACTTAACTCCGGATTCTTGTTGGATGTTCTATTTAAACGATGTCAGAATTCTATAAAACTTGACTCCGGATTCTTGTCGGATGTTCTACTCAAACGTTGCCAATATTCTATAAAACATGACACCGGATTCTTGTCGGATGTAATACTCAAACGGTGCCAATTTTCTATAAAACATGACTCCGGATACTTGTCGGATGTAATACTCAAACGATGCCAGTATTCTATAATACATGACTCCGGATTTTTGTCGGATGTAATACTCAAACGATGTCAGAATTCTATAAAACATGACTCCGGATTTTTGTCGGATGTAATACCCAAACGATGTTAGTATTCTATCAAACATGACTTCGGATTTGTGTGGGATGTTCTATTCAAACGATGTCAGTATTCTATAAAACATGACTCCGGATTTTTGTCGGATGTTCTATTCAAACGATGCCAGTATTCTATAAAACATGACTCCGGATTTTTGTCGGATGTAATACTCAAACGATGTCAGTATTCTATAAAAACATGACTTCGGATTTGTGTCGGATGTTTTATTCAAACAATGTCAGTATTCTATAAAACATCACTCCGGATTTTGTCGGATGTAATACTCAAACGATGTTTTATAGAAATAAAACATGAATCCGGATTCTTGTCGGATGTTCTATTCAAACGATGCCAGTATTCTCTAAAACATGACTCCGGATTTTTGTCGGATGTATTACTCGATCGATGCCAGTATTCTATAATACATTTCTCCGGATTTTTGTCGGATGTAATACTCAAACGGTGCCAGTATTCTATAAAACATGACTCCGGATTTTTGTCGGATGTTTTATTCAAACGATGTCGGTATTCTATAAAACATGACTTCGGATTTGTGTCGGATGTTTTATTCAAACGATGTCAGTATTCTATAAAACATGACTCCAGATTTTTGTCTGATGTAATACTCAAACGATGTCAGTATTCTATAAAACATGACTTTGGATTCTTGTCGGATGTTCTATTCAAACGATGCCAGTATTCTATAAAACATGACTCCGGAATTTTGTCGGATGTTCTATTCAAACGATGCCAGTATTCTATAATACATGACTCCGGATTTGTGTTGGTTGTAATACTCAAACGATGCCAGTATTCTATAAAACATGACTCAGGATTCTTGTCGGATGTAATCCCAAACGATGCCAGTAATCTATAACACCTAACCCCGGATTCTTATTGGATGTAATACTCAAACGATGTCAGTATTGTATAATACACGACTTCGGATTTGTGTCGGATGTAATACTCAAACAATGTCAGAATTCTATAAAACACGACTCTGGATTCCTGTCGAATGTTCTATTCAAACGATGCCAGTATTCTATAACACCTAACACCGGATTCTTATTGGATGTAATACTCAAACGATATCAAAATTCTATAAAACATGGCTCCGGATTCTTGTCGGGTGTTCTATTCAAACGATGCCAGTATTCTATAATGCACAACTTCGGATGTGTGTCGGATGTAATACTCAAACGATGTCAGAATTCAATAAAACATGACTCCGGATTTTTGTCGGATGTAATATTCAAACGATGCCAGTATTCTATAATACATGACTCCGGATTTTTGTCGGATGTAATACTCAAACGATGTCAGTATTCTATAACACCTAACTCTGGATTCTTATTGGATGTAATACTCAAACGATGTCAGAATTCTATAAAACATGACTCCGGATTCTTGTCGGATGTAATATTCAAACGATGCCACTATTCTATAATACATGACTTCGGATTGGTGTCGGATGTAATACTCAAACGTTGCCAATATTCTATAAAACATGACACCGGATTCTTGTCTGATGTAAAACTCAAACGGTGCCAGTATTTTATAATACATGACTTCGGATTTGTGTCGGATGTAATACTCAAACGTTGCCAATTTTCTATAAAACATGACTCCGGATACTTGTCGGATGTAATACTCAAACCATGCCAGTATTCTATAAAACATTTCTCTCAGAAATCAGAAACACTTTTTGTGTGTAAACAGCGGTTAATATAAACATGGTACTATATTTTTAAAATTACAAGGACAAAGAAATAAGAATAAACGGGCGACAGGTGTGTGCTTGCTTCCTGCAGTGTAAACTTGATTCAGGCTTTGAAGGTTTACACGATCGTTTTAATGCGGAGAAAACACTGTGTAAATGAAACAGTTGAACAAGTAAGAATTGAATGAAACAATTACCTTCCAGTGTTACTCTCTAAGTAAGTTAGATACTCTGTAATTCTGACATAGGGCCTACTCAGTTCATGGATTTCTTGTTATTATCACTTTTATGTAAACACATACACTATCTATTATTATTCCACTTTACTTCGAAAACTTACATTTGAAAAAAAAGTGGTTTGACCATGGTAGGGAAATAACAGTTTTCTTTTTCTAGATGTATAAAACACAGACCTTTGTACAGTGGTAATTTATTGGGGAGATGCTAGACTTGCCACCACACAATAGTAAATATGTGTCTTCATGTTCGTTAAGAATGGAATACCATCGGCTTCTCGTTGAGTACTATTTCTGGTTACAATTATATTTTGTTTCTTAGAATAAAATAATGAGTGAATAATTATTGCAACTAGATACTGGGATGTACTTTCTTGATGGCTTTGAAGACGTGGTCTCCATTGTTTAGCCACCCACAGTAACCTGCTTCGGTTTGCTACTGGTATCGATCCCTTTTGAACGGTAAAACATTTTTCCGCGACAAAGCTTAATATAGAAGGTTGAGCGGAGTGGAAGGTCATCGGCTGGCCGTTAGTTACTTATTGAGACAGGCAGCATATCAGGTGATTAAAACGTCGCGAACACCTCGGGGCCAGACTTTCACCGTCAACTAGAAGCACTCGCCAAATGACAAGGGGACTCATTGGTCGGTCTGTCGCTGCGGTGCATCTGGGTTGTACATCTGCAGCTTTACTTTAGATGCCGTCTTGGGAATACGACCAGATGACGCTGTTGGATATTTCACCAGGTTACAATAGGATGATCACAGAATCTCCGCTGACAAACGGTGACACTTAATCCTGTAGACTCTATTGTAAGATGTCCGTGCTTCAATACTGGAGAAGATGCCAGACGACTTTGGCTCTGTTTAGACACAGTTTCTGAAAAAATGGTGACAACACCTGCCACATGCTCGACAGGAGTGTTTCTTGAGTAATTAGATATGCATAAATCGGCCCACACAGCCTTATGGATTGGAAGCATCTTAATAAGCTTATAAGAGCTCTTTGTTTTGTACTATGTCCATTTGTTTCATTTCAGAGTGGTTCTTAGTGATGTAAAATCTGAGTTTGAGTGTATCCTGGAAGCGACTTAACAGATACATATTAACCAAACGATCCACAGGGTGCTGACCTCCGAAGAACGTAATCTGTAACAAAAGAAAGCCAATTAAATATAGTCGTGAGGATATTACTTAGCTGTTTACTAATGGCCACGATGTTATTAGCAAGCCTACCTGATCTGTCCTAACACACGTATCTTGTACCAGCTCATGTTCACCTGGACAGATCAGATATCTATCCTGCGGGTTCCATGAAATGAGTTCTTTGTGATCCACCGCATCTGTTGTTCTTTACTTTCTGTTGAATTTCACCTGCAAACGTCGAATATCATCTTTGCGCAGTCGGTTGAAATTTGTATTTTCTACTGATCGTCGTATTTCTTAATCTTGCTATAGCGATTATGGATTTACCCTGATCTTATGTCTGGTGATGGATACGCCTTGTAATGCATACCTCTCGAGTCCTCAACAAAATGCAGACGTTTGGGCAATGCTGTGTTTCACTCGAGTAAGTTAAGTGTTATTTCGTACTGTTCTCTATATATTTTGTGTGTATTATATTTTGGCTTAATACTTTGGGCTATGCTACTCGTAAATCAGTTGTGTTTCCTTTATTTCGAAATTAACGTAGAACTAAAATGAATTCCGCTCATTCATTGGCGGTGTAACTCTGTACTTGATACTATTCCACTCATGAATATACATGCTCGGACAGCACAGTTGAAGTGAGTGTAATAGAGACAGCGTGCATATTTGGTCTACCACAATACACGGTCACTGAGTCACAGGGGAATTGCTTTGATCATAACACGGAAAACACGACGGTTTATTGAAGCCGTGGTCCATCTTTGACCAAGCCAAAGCGCTCATCACTTGGTGTTTCCTATCTTTACATTTTCCATAATGGCCTTCATTTAACCAAGGTCATATACTTAGCTACCTGCGTGGAACAGAAACATAAAAAAAGATATACATGTATGGAGCAAATTTAAACGCATAGTATCCATGGATTTTTTTTTATTTTACGTCTATTTTCGTGAAGCTGTTGAATCTATTAGATAACTGTAGTGTCATGAATAATCTAAGAATCATCCGTATCATAAAATTAAGAAAGTAACTGTGTATGTCAATCAAATCATCTGGACATTGATCTTCTAATTTATGGGTTTGGAGCCAGTGCAGTGCATGTATGGTTTATCAATTGTATTTAGATGAGCTCGTATTAAAGGTAAACCATCTACAAATCGGTGAGTACCGATTCATACCCTTGGCTGATCTGGCTGAAATTGACTGATGCCTGTCATTACACGGATCTTCTATACTGTTTGCGCTGTGTTGTTATCCAAGTATAAAACTCCAATTGAATATCCCACGGCTACATTCCGTATCGAATTTAGCTTCCCTGATATAGATTGAACAGAATATGATTTACCCTCAAAGCTTAATTGTCTTGAACGAACTATTTGTTCTTGATTTGTTAATGATACATGACGCAGTTTGTCGTGCTGTGGTTTGTTATATAGGTCATTTTATAGCATCGATTTCCCTTCCTCGCTATCTTACTCTGGTGTTTGTCATGTTGTTTAATCGATATACCAAACATCTTTAATTTATTTGATCTATCAATTGATCACCACTTATTTTGCCCCATACTATATCAGTTTTATTTGTTTCATTTCTGCTAACACGAATCAATCATTGAACCGACTCAAGTTTTTGTAACCTAGGTATAGATGTATATTTTGTTAACATGTTCTCGTCATCACTCTCAAGCCTCCATTGTCAACTGATTTGGTGAGTCTTTCTAAAATTCTCCAAACGAATATTCAGATGCCTAAATCAAAAGTCAAGGGCAGTGTTATTACTGCAAATATATATGTTAACAATTTGCTACTATTAATCCACATGTTAAAACTGTACTGCTCTGATCGTAAGGCTGCCTGGGTAACTCATGAATAACTTCCACTATAATGTTTGGACAATAACTAACCACCAAACTCTTGTGTAGATAGAGCAACTGGAAATACAAAATGGCAAGGTTTTACCAGTGGATATTTTCCCAAGTGTAATCTGCCAATGATACTGTTATTCTGCCCAGGATCGCATTTCAATACTATTGTTAATTTAAACAGATCGGACCTGGGAGAGAAAAAAAACGTGTCAATGATCAAATGTGTAACAAATGTATTTGTATGAGTACATGAATCATACCAAATAAAATGAAGCTATATTCCGTTGAATGATTCTCTAGGACCATTTTATCTGATCCTTTTTATCTGATTGTTTTTTCTAAAACCCTATACACGTGAAATATTCCTTAGTTTTATATATGATTTCAAATAATATTCAAAAATTGGTCTTCAATAACCTAGAGCGGGTTCAATAACACACAACAGGTTTTGTAATTTTCTATAATTTAGATCGACAGTGCAACAGAAAGTTCCCCAATAACAGATAGGAATCAAAAACTGCGAGTTGGCTTTGGTACTGTCGACGTATCTCAATAATTAAATAGTCATTGCCAAAAGAATCAAAATGGCTCCTGTCCGATTCATAAGAATAATTTATTTCTTTGTTAGTAAACGTTGATTGCAGGAAAAACGCATTGGATTCTATTTGTTTGCCAACGAAAGTCTTCAAAACACGCATATTTTCTAAATGTGAAAACGTTTCATTTGTTCACTTAAGGATAATATTATATCATTTCTCAAGTTTACTGTATGCCACGAGTGGCTTCCAGTTTATATCGACTCTGATGCAATCGTTCCGATTTCTAATCAATATTTGGACGTATTTGAGTTATATATATCCTGTTCTACTTATGAACATATTGAACATTAAATCAATCGAGAAATGCGGCAAACTGTCTAAATTGTTCAGCTACTTTCCCGAAAATATCGTGCTATTAAATTACCTCATGTCCAACTTGTGTTTTTTTTTGTAAATAACATGAAAAGACTAAGAAACTATTCTTATCCTTAAAGACTTTACGCACATCCGATGCACGTCGCCGCCGCACTGTTGTGCTGCGTCCTTAAATCAATAGCGTAAATCCAGCGACTGCAGTTTAACTACATGAAAACAGGACCGACAGCTTACCCTGATCGCAATTCTTAACGTAATATACTCGAGCATGCATATTTTACTCAGAGCCGGACATTGCTGTCCTGTCTAATGGATATATCCTGGCTTACGCTTATCGTATTCTCCAAGTATCTTATAGTTGATAGCGAACGTGATATGACAGCTGAGGGTCGTCCTGACAAAGGGTTTCGTTGTTCTGTAAAAACGGACGGCCTTCATTTCTCTTAAGGATTAGTGGTGAAGGTTAGTGGGATATTACTCTTGACTACAGATACGCTAGACTATATAACAATTCCTCTGTATGTTTATATATATCCACAGTGTTAATTTCTTTTCTTTTTTTCAAATTTCTGAAAAAATATTCAGACGTGCTTAAGGTAGCTATATTAAGCATAATGAAATTTTCTGAATGCCCTGGACGTTCCAAGAATTATAAGAACAAAACTATCGTATCTAAGAAGAATTTCTCTTTTAAAACCTGTAGGAAAGCCACCCTGGCTGCGATCTCTACATGGGCTGCCTATCACCCATCAAACCACCACATGCAAGTGATACCTGCGGAACCACTCATCCTTTAAAGTTATAGGGGCAAGACTCAAATCGGACAAAACCATTCATCTTCATCAAAAATACAACTTTTGTTTTTGTTGTCAATTCTTTGTCTCATATTTCACCAGAATACACCTTCATGAGTGTACTGCATGTAGTCATTTTATTCTTTTATGTGTATGTTTTGAACTGGCTTTTCGCCATATAAGTGAGACAAACAACACAAGTACGTATATCTGTATATGAAAGGTGCATTAACACAAGATAGTCATGACATATTGTACAGTTATTGACTTTTGGTGAGGTTAATATTGAAGTTTATATTGACCGATACCAGAGGCCGAGGTCTATATGACTACTGTGGGTGTGTATACATCTTTATAGACCAAATAAAAGGCCTTAAATGTTTCATTGTTTAAAGTTCAGTAAATTAACAAACCTCATTAGCTGATATCCGAGTAATAGCCTTCGGTGATTGGTTGAAATTTGGGGAGATGTATAACAGCTAGAGTTATACATCTTGAGTCAATATCATGGGTTGCACATAGACCACATGATATATTTCAGCCAATGGATGATCCGAAAAAGATTGTATAAACATCGATTCCTATAACGGTTTTTACAATAATACCCTTTTTTTTTATATTTTTTAGAATGCAAGATTTTACGGAAAACAAATTTTATTATTAAATTACAAATACTAAAAAAGCATACATCAATGTCATTATTCAATTTTGAGTTCTACACTAGGATATCCCTTGTGTAGAGAGAGAATTAAGTCAAGCCTTAAAAAATGTACGGTAAACAT
Organism: Katharina tunicata; assembly: GCA_032466195.1. Classification (NCBI taxonomy): domain Eukaryota; kingdom Metazoa; phylum Mollusca; class Polyplacophora; order Chitonida; family Mopaliidae; genus Katharina; species Katharina tunicata. The sequence continues at coordinate 23,231 of JAVFBZ010028455.1, forward strand.
TGACGGCCAGGTGCGATTCTGTAATCCCCAACGCATTCGGTCCTCATATTTTACAATATGTGTTCAAAGAAATAATAATTTGCTAATGAGAAGTAAGCCTCTCTTGACTAGCCCGTGAATAATTGATGCTTGAGATCTAAGTGGGAATAATATGTACATAGGATATTGACCATTGAAGGACTAGAAAACGCTAGTAATGCTATCAGTCAACTGTCAAACTGTTTTACCCTCATGAAAATAGACATCAATAATTTAAAATAAACGACCTGTAATATGAAAACAAAAGCTGTCCAAATAGTGTTTATCGTTCTGTATCAGTGCATCCTCCTAGATTCCATTGAAGACGTCTTTTATAGAATTAAAGTAGGTATGCTTAATGACGTCATGTGTCAATGCACAGCTAGCTACATGTACTTATCTGGCAACATGAACATGCACAATTCTTTACTGAACGCTATCATTCTCCTCAAGTCGTTTGGATACAGATGGCATACTTGGGTATAACTCTGTGTTACGGGAAAAGATGTGTAGAACACCCGGACGGAGAGCCCTTGCTTTCCCCCAGGTATATGTTCTTTCCGCCTTTGGCGTTCAATTTGATTTTGGTTACTAACCGTGAAAATTGACCACTCTGCGAAATAACCGATGCCGTTTCACAAATGATTGCTTTTCGGAAGGAATATAATGGCTGTTGTTCTCGCTTCACCTTGGTAAGCTTCCGCCGGTGGAATTTCCCGATCAAGCTATCTAGTTAACGAGTATTGTTGGTCGCAGTTATCCCATTTTTCACCGGCTACCGTTTCCACCAAAGCAGTAAATATCTGGGATGTGTGGAACTCTTCACTGATATCACGGAGTATGTACTCTTCAGAAATAAGTTTGACTGTCATATTTCATTTTCAAGGATTATGAATTCTGTCGCTATCCATTTGCACGAAAGACCCTTATTCTATTGTTCTATTGTTCAAGGCCTAATTTTATGTTTTCAGACCTCCTGATTCACTGGTTCAGAATGGTGCCTTATCAGAAGATGAGTATAAAGATGACTCCCTATCCACGGTTATTAAGGATTTCTGGAAGTTACGCCGTGGTTCTCAGGAAGATGTTCTTATCTCACCCCGAATCTCACCCGAGCCCTGGGGAGCCGTCCCCGAGCTGGTCGTTACCTGGGAGACTGACCACAAGGGACAAGCAAACGGTAAGTAAATCATCTTCCTGATTACACGGTACATTAATGATGACACTAGTTTACCAGAGGTATGTTTTGGTAATTCCCAGTGGTTCCCGATAAAACTACACCACCATCTTGCCAAAGTATCTTGGTTTGTTTTGCTTAAATGTCTTCTCGTTTTGGTTAAATATAATTTCGTTTGGGTTAAATATCATTTCGTTTTGCTTTAATATCATTTCGTTTTGGTTAAATATCATTTCGTTTTGGTT
>JAVFBZ010028455.1:38912-53635 GCA_032466195.1 Katharina tunicata
TAAATCCCCAATCAAATAAAGAAACATTCTTTGTTATGTCTAGACAACACAATGGTCGGATCTAATGGCTAGTAATCGTGTTAAATCCCCAATCAACTAAAGAAACAATCTTTATTTTGTCTAGACAACACATTGGTCGGATATAATGGCCAGTAATCGGGAGATAGTCCCCAGTCAAATAAGGAAACATTATTTTTTATGTCTATGTAACACATAGGTTGGATCTTATTGCTAGCAATCGGGGGATAATCCCCAATCAAGTAAAGAAACAATATCACATTGGTCTAATCTAATTACAAGTAATCGTGGGATAATCCCCAATCAAATAAAAAAGCATTATTTATTATGTCAAAACAACACATTGGTCGGATCTAATTGCTAGCAATTCTGAGATAATCCCCTATCAAATTAAAAACATTATATATTATGTCTAGACAACACATTGGTCGGATCTAATTGCTAGTAATCGTGGAATAATCCCCAATCATATAAAGAAACGATATTTGTTATGTCTAGACAACACATTGGTCTAATCTAATTGCTATTAATCGTTGGATAATCCCCAATCCAATAACGAAACAATCTTTTTTAATGTCTAGGCAACACATTGGTCCGATCGAATTACTCGTAATGACGGGATAACCCCCAATCAAATAACGAAACAATCTTTTTTAATGTCTAGACAACACATTGGTCGGATCTAATTGCTAGTACTGACAAGGAACAAGAACCTCTGTGTCTACAAGGCAGTGAGCAGAAGAGAAGAGAAGCTGTGTGGGAATTATTTCGTAGCGAATGTGTTTTTCTTATTGATCACCTAATGGTGCTTAAACATGTAAGTACACTTGGAAAGTTTGCTTTACAAAAAAATGTCTCATGCTTGACCAGTATTCTGAAACAAGTGTGTTTCCTTATATTATCATATCAGTTTAGATCAGTTTGAGTCAAATTGGCACCTTCCTTTGTATGAACCCGTTATCTAGCCCTAAAACAGTTGTTAGATTGATCAGATGCGGGCGTGCAGATTTGGATCGAACCATTAAATTACTGTATGACAGGATTGGTATCACGATGCCACTGTTGTGCAGCACAGGATGTATGAGACTTATGGCTGCTGTCCACTTGTAGCTGTATCCTTGGATTCCCCGTATGGAAATGTCCCTTCTGAACTATTTTATGCAAACTTTAGTATAGGACAATATCCGGCTTTATATATAGAGTTTGGAACAACTCACGTATCCATGTTTTATATGTTTATCATCGGCCTTACATATGACTAGGCATTCATATCGTTTAACGCTTAGTGGATATCTTGACTCAATCACTTTTCACATAAATATTATCCTTTGGCATATATCGTTAGTTATATATTCAAAATGACTACAAACTTCGTGATTTTTCTCTGTGTAAATGATACATTAGCCATAAAAAAAACTCTGCCTCATTGGACTTCCGGTTACTATACCTTCACGATCGATGGAGGTGAATTCAGCCGATAGCAGACTCCATGTCACCACGAATGGCTATTGTATAAAAATAAACTATGGTTGGTTATTGATTTTCGCTGCCATTGAATTATATTTCAAGATAGGGAGCCCGACTTTAACAGTTTTGCTAACATACTCTTTGTTCGAATTGGACTTATGGTTTCATTATTCCGTTTGGTTCGAGCATTTGCTGTTTTGCAGTTATCTATTTCCCAAGCTCTTGTTCTATAGGTAATTCCAGTGGTTAAGCTTCCACTGAAAATCCCACTAAAAATAGTTAATCAAGATGTAATATCGTTCACAGAATGATGTGTGAAATATTTAACGGTGACATTACATCCGTATTCGATGTCAAGGCTTGTATCTAGAGGCGGATATATCCTTGTTTTATGACGGAATTAAATTCCAACTCGGAAAACTATAGATCAATATCATTTTTTTCGATTTTTCCCATAGCAATGACATCGCTTTTAATGCGTTATTTATAATTAAACGCAATCTGTAAGTTATAACATCCTGGCCAAGAACTCGGATTACTGTATACGTCATGCCTTTAACAGAACTGGTTGCCATGAGATAACAAAAAAAAAATGTAAATGTTCTTAATAATGATATTTGAGGGCTAGCGTTTGCGGAAGTTCATGAGTGAAATTATATAAATTCAACCATTCAACACTGACCAATTAATCAATCAATCACTCAACTTCCATGTATTTATTTCTTAGTATGTCAGAAAACGGAGTGCTCTTAAAACTACCTAAAGCTTCAATTAAGCCGTATCTCAGCACTTTGAAACCTTCACCTTTACACGACTATAAGGCAATTAAAAATTCAAGCTCTTTAAAATTTAAATAAAACGTGGTACCTAGTTATTTTGTTAATGCTCCCGTAGCTTGACATATGTTTATATCCACCCCCTCTTTGGTATCTGTCACTGAGCTAAGACTGTTTGTATCTTATTTCCACAGTGTTTCATGGAACCGTTGAAAAAGGTGCAAGTTGAAGGGTTTCTAATGTTCGCCGAACCACGTGATATCTTTGGGAACCTAGATGAACTATGCTATGTAGGTGATCTCACTTGTCGGCTCTCTTCTTTGTTATAAATAGCTATTATTAAGTCTGCCAATGTGGGCGATAATAGCACATTGTCTCGTCAAGATTCAATAAGGTGACATTCATTTAAGCATCAACCTCTTTCCTTCTCATCAATCGATGGAGAAATTTATTGGTATTGATCAACTTTAAATAGATAATATTATTATATCAAAACCAGGTTGCTAGATTATTTTTAAAGTATTAATCTTTCCATTTTGCCTGTTCTTTGCAAAGTGGTAAAAAAATAAGAAATAGGCATTTTTCAAAGCTGGGTTTTTATTACAAATCTGGTTTTAACAGCATTGGGGACACAATTTTGGAAACTTGGTTATACCATCTACTATACTTCATTGTTCGTTTTCTCCAGTATATGACTTTACTATTCTCTAACTAATACAAAGTTTCAGTTCTGAGGAAGTTTTCATTTGTTAAGCATTCCGGCTATTTCTTTTCCTTTTTTTCTAGGTGAGTTACACATTTTGTAAAGACTTTATTGGGGCCCTATTAAAAGACATGAGCGTGAGTGATTTTGGCAGGACCAAAGTATTGACCAAGGCCTTTCAGAGGGTATGTATTTATACATTTTGAAAGACATTTAATTTGTTGGCAGTTTGATATTTTACGATAGGATCTTATTAACAAATTATTGATTAACATAAATTAAGGTTAACAGTGTCTGTGCTTATCTTATGGTTCATGTAATGGAAATATGTTGTGCCATCTACAGCGATTAGATCATAGATTGGTGGTAAATAATGTTCAATCGTTAAGAAGGATTTTTATCCTACGGTTTATTTCTTTATTTCTTGCTATTACTCCTTTATTTTGTCGTTGCTTAAACTCGTCTTATTAATGAACAGTAAACTAGGGAGTAATTAACCATTAGTATAATGGCTTTTTTGATATATAAAAGTAGTGGGTAATATAGCTAAGCACGCAAATTACATTTAAATTTCAGTTTTCCTCTTTGTCGCGTGACGGCGGTGTCTTCCATACATACTGCCTGAACTATATGGCGGCATTGAATTATCTGGAGCAATTGAGGAAGAATGAAGAATTTGCCGAGTTTGAAAAGGTTGTATTTTTAGTTTGTAGCTTTCAAAATGATAATATAAATACAATTTATGATCTTCATTTTTTTTAATGAATTTCGATTAAAATATATAGAAAGCTATATAATCACCTTATCACCATTTACTTGAAACGTATTTACAATTAGAATATGTAGAAAAGTGTAGCTTATTATTAAAAATGAAAATCGCAAGAAATATGACTCGCAGGAAACTGTTGCAACAAGGATTCGTTTACAAAACCTCCGAATACTATTCTTGATTCTAACATTGTTAATTACATGCATTGTGATTCGTTAAGCCATTATATTTTTACATTTCTCACTGCTTGTTATTGTTGTTCGATATTGGTGTACTTCGATCATATGAGTGAAATAACCTTGCCACGAATTACTCCAATCCTAATAGAATATCATTTTGTCTTTTCGACCTAAATGTCATATTATAGATACATCGCACGTACATGCGTGTAGACCACCAGAATTCAAGATTGTGGTAACATTTTAATTGTTTTTATTTAAGTTTTGCGAACAAGATTCCCGTTGTCACAGACTACAGTTAACGGACTTGTTGGTGGCACCCATGCAGCATTGTACAAAATTACCTTTACTCTTGGCTAACATCAGGAAATACACGAAGGACGTGAGCGACCGAACACAGCTCACCCAATCCATCGAGACCGTAGAGAACTCGTTAAGTGAGTCACCTGCTGAACTAAATTACGGACGTTTAGGTTTATTGTCAATTGCACTATGGGATATTGTTACGTAAAAGGAAATCACGGTTGTTTATTTTTAAAGAATTGTTTTTCGACAAGAATTGCCCAATATTCATTTTGGCCTGTCGGGGGCTATTTCAGAATGTCTTGTTACCGCCAAAAGAAAGGCCGACTGGCGTTACAAATCTTGTTCTTTCTCTTAAGAACACACCCTTCAAAGCGATTCTATCTTACCCAATACAAACATACGTAAACTTTATACCTGTTTTAGACCTACATGTACCTAACTAATATAGGCCATGGCTAATGCTTTTCACTATATTACATCAGTCATTATAATTTTCAGATAATGAATTACTTTCAATTATTGTCTGGGCGTATAAATTTGTTCAAAGCAAAATTTAAATCTGATAGTATAATCAGGAAAATTTCCTAAAATAAGTTAATGAGTTTCCATTAAAGTTATAAAGATAAGTTAATGAAATACGGCAATGTCCCTCAAAGCGCATAAATGACACTGTTCTCACTCATTGTTAGTACCAGTTTTCTAACACTTGTTTATTTGATCAATTAATTCAGAGAAACTGGAAGACAAAATGAAATGGTTGAAGGACTACGAACGTGTCCAGGAAATACAACAACAACTTGTGTGGCCTCCGGTCACTGATTTGGATCCCAAAACATACATACCAGAAGTAAGCGTTGTATTATTCCATTTCTAAAGTATCTTTTGTGGTGTTTGCATAACACCAGGTAGAAGGTGATCAACATTCTTTGCTGACGAACAGACAGTGTGTTTGGTAGAAACCTCCGGTTCTCTTAGCTATGGCTCGCACGATGATGTTTTGTGATTTGCCGTCTTGATATTGGTGTACCGCTTCTCTCGTCTTCCCTCGTCTCATAGACTGTTACCAGTTGCCTCGAAAGTCCCTTCACCCAGTGGGCTGGCATGCCGTTATATCAGTAAATTACATTTACTATGTATTTATTTTCTTCTTTAAATGCAATACTACACGCCAAGGACATAAACGATTAATTGCTACATCAATATGTATTTGCTTCATGCATTATATTTATAATTCTAATATTTTTTTCTTTTTACAGTTTCTTCGATCAACATTGCTTAGGCAACCGTGTGAAAGATTGTTGGCGAGTCCAAAACGACAACTCCTCTACGAGGGGCCTTTGGCATTAGTGGGTGAGTATAAACTGGTTTGAACTTCTGTGTACCTGGCCAGCAGGTCCTCGGATCAATTTTCAAAGCATATTATAGCATGAAAGTTACCAGGAAGTATAGAAAAATATAATATTTCTTCCCTGTTTACTTATACAATGTTAATTTACGTCCAACAAATTACTGCTTAACCTTTAAAACACTGTTTCGATACCTCAACTAGATGAACCAATCTAGATTGTGTTATTTATTTGGTGTTTAGTCTAAAAAAGTATATTGCTTTCGAGTTTGCGTATTTAGATTTAAGAGAAGGTGACAAAGCGTCAATCAGCCTCCCACGCAATTCTTGAGACCATCAACGAGATAAACTTCTTCCTATTCAGCATTTTATTCAAACATCTATAATTTAGTCGCTTAAACTTAACTGTTATGTTCGTGTCTTTTTTTCTGGCTTCCAGAACAGGCAAAGAACGTTGAAATGCATCTTTTCTTGTTTGATGACATCTTACTCTTAACAAAGCTGAAGAAACAACCTAGGAAGGTAAGCCTTGTAAAAATTAAATGACGTAAAAATTAGACAGATGCATTGTTAAATACCATAATCGCATTGTTTACACAAATTTCATTATTTAAACAAATGTTTATGCTTCAATGAATTTCACGGTTGAAACAAATGTAAATGTGCTGCAGTTCTGGTATGATTGAATGTATGTGATTGTGATGTCGTGTTTCTGTAGAGTTGATCGTGTTTCATGTTCAATCCTAGCTTCCTGAGCTTGAGTTATTCTAACCCCAATAGATTATCCATCTAGATTTATTAGTATTCAACATCTGTTGAATACCAATGTTTTTATTTGTAATCAATATTGTCAGAGATAAAGCGTGGAAATACAATTTGCTTAAGTTGTACTGGCAAACGTGTTAAGAGCAGTTACAACCTATACTAGACATTTTTGTTTGTTCTCTGATTGTTTGAATGCTGGTGAAATGAGGACGTTTCCCTGACGGTGCTGTATTAATGGTTTCTATTACATTTCTCCCGAGGCAACGAGAAAATAATGGGAGTGAACAGAAAAACGTAGGCACAACTACTGCAAACATGATGGGGTTGGAAGAAATGAACAGAGATATGTTGGCACTTAATTCAGTATGATTGTAAATACCCTAAAGACTACGGGGTTTTATTTTTTTCCACAACAAAGTGTATCACAAGCATGTGTGTGTACTCCTGGCTGACATATATTTCTGCAAGATGCGTGGTAGATACCCCGAATGAAATAAAATCAAGGAATTCCCCAGGTGGCCTATCCAGAATGGAACAATTAGTTCCTTCCCGCTAGGCAGTTTATTTTATTTATTTCATTCCTTGTAGCATATCAAAATTTTCTATCCAATTCGAAATTAAAGCGTTATAAGCTTGGCAAAAATTTGTTATTGGCCTCGAGAGAGCCGAATTGGAAAAAAACAAAGGATGGCAACTCTTATAACGAATGTTAAGGCCAATTCACTTGAGAGGCACCACGATAGACACGCCACGATAGACGCACCACTATAGACGCGCCGCTAAGGACACTACTTTTTTGACTTGTACAAGTTGAGACAATACACGATACTCCAGAATTAATGGATGACAACTTCTGTTTTTTTTTTCTTTGCAACGTTTCGATCTGGACGCTAAGACCGTCTTCAATCAATAATCACATTGCTTGACAACCTTCCTTAAATGGGTCTTAGCATCTAAGAAACGTTGCACCGGAAATATACCTCACTTCTCATCCATAAAGTCTGGAATGTACGATTACTACTTATTATATGAAATACATGTAGTTCACAATAGAGGCGACTGTCATACTGTAGTTGTCGGCGCCGTTACATACCCCCAATCCTCAACACTGTTACGTCATTGTCCTACGGATTCGGATCAAAGAATAGTAAAAAAAAAGGTCTCGCGTCGGGTAAACCTATAAATTGGCTCTACAGTCGCGTCCTGTTTGAAGTGGCCTTTAAACGTCATCTGTTTGTGTCGTCAAGAGATTATAAGTCCGACCCTAGACCGATAGGATTGACGACAATGCAATTCTTTTTTAAATATTTATTAGTTAAACATTGTTCAAATTGTTTATAAAAATTGTTTGTTATTAGGAATTGTGAATTATTTCAACTAATTATTTTCAAATTTCGCCTAATGAGTTGAATTCCCACAAAACAAAGACACCAATCAATCACCCACATAGTATATAGTTAGGACTGGGTAGAAGCTAGGTACATAACAAAAACATGACAACTATAAGATGGATTTTCAACTTCTAATTTATTTACGTAAATGTCCAAGGTATGATAAGGAATAAAAACACAATTGTGATTTTTTTACTTTCCAGAAGGCCTCTGTGTATGAAATGACCCCCAGACCGTCCTTAGCCAGCCCTCTCGATCAAGCCTCGTACATTGTTTACCGTCAACCCGTGCCATTGGACAGATTCAGCGTCCATGATGTGTCTCAACCTGAAGGCACGAGTAAGTAGCATTCCTAATATAGCAAGCAATCTTCTCCCCAGGAAAAACGTTGATATCTTCCCATCGAAATTGATTACTTTTTTTCTCTGCGGTAGAAATGGCTTGGAGACATTAGCTATGAAGAGGACCTCTGTAGGTATCAATTGCCTGATAATATGTGTAACCGTTTAAATCGACTCAGCTACAGAAAGAGTGGGAGCGGTTTTTATAAGCTGACTTCACATTTTTCAGAGTAGAAGTAAATGTCATCGCCAAACCCTTTCCTTTCTGCAGGAAATCAGAGAGCCAAATCTCTGGCCGGTGTCAAGCTCCCTTCCGTATTGCATTTCCGTCTTGTATTCCACTAACTACAGAACTGTGACATGCTAAAACATTGTAGGCCCTAATTCCCACATGTTACAGGGCGATGCAGAGCACATATCTGGAACTTACCCTCTTACTCGATACTTATTATATATTTACTCCAATTCGTTGTGTAGTTTTTATCTAAATATTGTATTTGAAGTAACTTCTGAATGCGAAAAACTCGATATGTGGCTGTAATTTTAAAACATAAGTCGAGTGATTGAGGGAAATTTTCGAATTTGGCCGTCACCTTGCTACCCTCGTTGACAAATACAATAAACTTTTACATGTTACTATGCGCGATGTGCGCATTTTTAATGTATAAAATATCTATAAGAGTTCAATTTACCAAAGACAATAGGAAATCACTTAATTGGACAAGTTAAAACCAAAACGTTAATTACACATTTTTGTTTAGTACTGTTCTCTATCGTTATGTATGGATAACGTAGTAGATTAATAACGAAACAGAATTCTGCATCTTGTATTCCACACGACGAGGTATACCCTCATGGTATTAATACCACTATAGATTTTCTGTTTCTCGAGTCAAGCGTGTTTATCAGGAGAGAAGAGCGCTTTGCTTATTCCACGCAAGTGTTGTTAATAGTATAATAAAACGTGTGCGTACGTCTTGTTTGTGTGTAAGTCAGCTGTTATCATTCATATAAACAACATCGAACTACCGTGAACCCTCAGCATGGTGATTGTTTTATTTATTTGTTTGTTTGTTCGTGTTTTGGTTTTCACATCGTATGTCACAAGTTAAATATTTGTTGACAGTTTCATAAAACCATAACACAGTTTGTACAACACTTTTACCAGGGACCCAGACGAGTTTATGTCGATTTTACTCTAATTTGAATATTGTCTGTGGGTTTTTATTTATAGTGTGGATCCTTATACATTCAATTCATGTAGCTTTAAATGCCGATATGTTTCTGTCGTGTGACACGGGTTTCGAATTTATCCACCAAGGTTAATCCAAACTTTTAAATGGGAATTGACGCCTTGTCTGACACGACGGATGTAATGACTGTCTTTTGCACAAGTCGAGTAGACCACGACAGGACTATCTGTGAACCAGGCCAATTGGACGCTAATTGACCAAACGATTCTATATGTCAAACTGGTCACATTAACAACTGTAATTATGCTACTATGGATCAGCCTTATTAGAAACTGAGTGAGTTACATCTGTGTGACGTGGTTTCTTTACGCACGATCGACTGACTCTTTGATGGGTTGTCGACTGTTAACCAAAGAACAAAATGCTCAGGGTTAACTCTCGATTTTGTTTGGTTATAGATCACGGCTTGAAGCAGGCGTTTGTCTTGGTCCATATCAGTCGGTATCAACAGATAATAGGTGTCTACACGTTACAGGCGTCTAATGATGCAACCAAGGTGAGAACATCTTCAACCATATTATAGGTTTATGAAAATATATAGCGATTATGACAAAAATAGTATACATATTTAAAAATAAACCTGCAATATAAATAAGGCTTTAAGGGTTTAGTTAAAAGTTGAAAAGGTGAAAAAGCTATTTACAATAACACACTAGGGCAAAGCTGTGTAAAGCTGTAAGATGGGCGCATGGAAGCGCTTGATCCATCAAGTCCCTAAGCCCTTACATTTGACTATGAACTGATATAGAACATTGAAGGATTTAAATTTCCTGTTTCTATGGTCATATCTTGATCCAGAGGCAGTATTCGCTGAATACGTCTTGCAATTTTGTTTAAAATAATCAGCAAATTACTTTCAAACCACGCAATGTAAATCGGATCCAAATTGGGAATTGGCTTCATCGACTTGTCAACGAAGTTACTAATATTTAATTCCTTTTTTTTGTGTCTTTTCAAATTGACAGGATACATATATCAAATAACAATTACTTGCTTACACAAATACGAATTGAAGCAAAAGAACAATCGGGACGCACAAATTATAATGTGTGTATTATATGTTTGTAGATTGCTTGGATTAACCAGCTTCGAGAAGCTCAGGATAATTTCAACGAATTTGGTCGAGCTTCAAAGAACAGCAGTGATCAAATAACATCGACAAGTTATGAACATGAGAACAACAACTCGACTAATAGTAACAGAAACAATCCGGATAGGTCAACTACAGAACGAGGATCGCCGGAAACAAATCCCGAACCACCACGAGGACGCATGCGTGTTAGGACTTTGAAACAAGCTTACCATAAGTCACGATCGGTGGACGCAGTAACTGTGTGACAAAAAGTTTGCTTTTACAAAGAACTGTTTAATTGAGAGCAATGCATTTGTAATAAAGAGCACTCATGGACAAGTATATTCCGATGAAGAGTACTTGAAGGGAAACTTATTTCTATGAAGTATAATTAGAGAAGAGCGGTTCTCATAAACTCCCATATAGACTGTTCTCATTAGGTTAAATTTGACACGACTGTATTCGAGCTATGAAATCGGATAAAACATTGTTAATTTTTTCTTAAAGTGCAATCAGGAAAAAGGCTAACCCTAAAAATATACAAATGGTTCAAGGTTGAGGCTCAAAATACAACCTGCTGCAATGAAGTACAATTATGGGCACATTGTCTCACTAGGGTTGAATACATTGTTTTTCTCGTTATGTGCAATTGTGGACATGACCCCTGTAATGGAATTCATCTGAGTGTAAGATCCATTTGATGAATTTCAGTGTAAAAAGTCTCCGATTGAACTGGATTCTTCTGGTCGTCCGGTTTCAATTATTTCACCTCAATCGTCTGAACTGAAGTTGCTTTTTTTGTTTACCTTGAATAAGTCAGTATTGTGACTGAATACACTCGAGACTCGTACGTAAAGCAAACTTACTAAAGCTTTCCGGTTGAGGTGAACCTCTAACGTACATATTGATTATATGAGTTCATAGAAGATCATGGGTGAGAACTTCTGACATAATTCCTGTCTGGAAAGTTGGTGCTGAGATTTTTATACGTTGTCTCTAAGAGGACATGATTTTTTGTTGGGAACTAATCACAGTGCTTTTTGGGGGTGATGGTATGACTTGTTCTTCTGGCCCTGGGCCTATCTCTACTGGTGCTCTACTTTCTAAGGTGTTTATAATTTGTGGAACAAGCCTGAGTATTGTTATCCACTTCTCTTTGACCTCAATAGGGTTGTGACCATGGAAACAAACCACCACCTCTTTATGTTTCTGTGGAAAGTTCATAAAACAGAAACCCAGGAATCCTTGCGATAGGAAGAGTGTTTTAATGTATTAGTATTGTTCTCTTGGTGACTGGTGGTGTGGCTCTGACACTGACCCATGAAGCTCCCACTTAATCATGGGTAACAGCGGAACTTTATACAGGCGTGAGAGCAATGGTTTATGGACATAAGACTTATAAGTTTAAGATTGGCAAGAACATTTGAAATCGTGGTGTAAAAGACAGAAATGACTGGCTGTTTATGTGCAATATAAAACCACCTACCTATTAGGAGATAAAATATATAAGAAATGTCTGAATTACTTTCTAACTATGGGCCCTCTAAATATCTCTTTTGTGATAATCCTCCCATTGTTGACCGAGAATAGGACTGTCAAGACATTGTATGAATACGAGTGGTTGTAAGAAGAGGAATCAATGATACTGAACAATTCATAGGAGTATTCATTAGCCGAGTATTCTTTATGAGTTATCTAGAAAAGCATTTAGTCAAGGACAAGGATCGGGATATAACGCAGCTGATATGTCAATATGTATCAAATATACAGGCTATACAAACAAATGCCTGAAAGACTTCTCATGTACATATTTTAGAATTTATAAATGTAAACAATGAAATGCATGCATCGACATTTTTCTGTTTGCTTTCTGGACACATAATTTAATTTGATAACCTCATAGGCTCGATTATACCAATAGCTTCATCGCTCACCATATGACCCTCTGCGTTACTAATTTTTGCCATTTCGTGAAACTGAAGCGTTTTTAAAAACTTTATCGTCAACGTGCAAAATTAAATTATTCCCATTTGGTCCGGAGAACAAGAATTGGGTAATCTTTTTCGGACCGTTTTAAATAGTATTCCCTGACACAAGAAGTAGTTTTAGATGAGAAGTAGAACTTAATTGACATCTTGGCTGCACGATGCCATCATCAATGGACGCCATACCATCAACACTGGACACCATGCCATCAGCACTAGGCGCCATGTTGACAACAATTATCTATGACTAAAATGGCGAACAAGAGAGCAAATAAATATTTATATTAAAAGAGAAAATATCTAGAAATAAAATGTCAACTCACGTTTACTTCACGTAGCAGTTTCTATTTATTATGCCGAGTCGTGAGTTGTTATTCCATAGCTGAAAGTTATCTTGTATATCCAGAAAGCACAATTATCCAATGAATATTTATTAAATATAGTTACAAGAAGAGTATGTCAAATAGAACAAAATATTGAGAATTAAAATGTACATTGTTTTCTGTCACTCCGCAATTTTAATCGATTACACGCACTAAGAACACCCCTTTTTTTTAAATACATGCATGCAGATTTCTGGTAATTCTATCATTTAGTGATCATATTTCTTCTATTTTAATCGGACCAGATTTTGCAAGGTTTAACAAATATGTACTGTGAGTTTAGAATAGATATTTTGTAAATATGAACTGTTAATCTATCTAATATTGAAATGGTGTATTTTCATAAAGCTGGTGATAAACTGGTCTTTTACCTTTTGATGAACTCTCTACTCCTTGTATATTGTACAGCATATTGTTTCCCGAAATATATTTTGTAGCCACATGGGATATTTTACCACCTGGTGTTCCTTGTTCAGTTATTGAAAACAAAAACATGTATTTATTTCTGAGCACTGCAGAGGCAGAATTTATTTGATTGAAGTTGAACATTTAATATGCTTTAATCCTATCATGGCCAGAGATTCTTGTGTCGTGAAAAGGCGTCCACTCTAGCGATCCTAGCAGACTCGAATGTCGACCAAATAGAGAGGTTACACGCATTCATATCAGTAACAATTTGTACTTATTTTTACCATTCTATAGATAACTTGGACATTATAATTCCCCAAATAACCTGACAATTCTAGAGCAGTAACTAACATGTTCTTAGTTTGTGTTTCGGCGTTCCCCAATTCCAATACACAACCTACACATTTAACCTTATGGCAAACCTACTGTATTTAAGCTCTCTTTCTTAGGTTAGTCCTGTGGGAGAGATTCCCGTAAACACGAAGTCCGTACCAGACGGATTTAATGTCCATATATATAATTTCTATATGTACATTGTACTTTGGTAAAGAAAAATCTGAAGGTAAAATTTTAAAGCAGATTTTGTCCGTTTACGATAAACAGCGACGTTTGAACTTGTCATTGTAAAGAGTCAGCTGTTAGTCAGCTGTAGAATTCTCCATAGCTGACATTGATACTTGTTTCTGTTAATACCAAACAATAACACATCTTCATAACACATTTGTCATGTCCTTGGGGCTCATCGCAGTGGACAGGTTCTATTTTAAAAAAAGCTTATTCCATCCGGTAAACATGACTTGCTTAACCCGACCTTTCTGTGGCGACAAACGTTCCATCTGTAGCTATATTAACGTACTACCCCAGTCCGCCTAAGATGTTTTTCTCGGACTTCTCTCCTGGGAAATATTCAATGTGTAACTTATTAGGAAGATAACAAATCCTCATGATAAATGGCTAGCACGTTTTTCCTGAAATATTTACCATGGCAACGTTTAAAATTTTAGTTTGAGGGATTCTAAACAAATAATGTACCCATAATCGTTAATTGGTTGATTATTTATTAATGTTTAACGCCGTTTCAAGGGTATTTCACTAATATGATGGCAGAATATTCTAAGAGTAATTAACGAATATAATTAGAACACAGGCATTGAAGATATCAATTTCTATAGGCCCTATGTTTCTCACAACTTTTCGGCACAGCTACTATCGTCAGGTCAAGTATAATATAATATGGACCAACATGGAAATTAACTTTTTATATATGTAAAAATATTTCAAGATCATAAACATATATAAACAGTTTTGAGAAATATAAAAATCAGTGATGTAATATATTTGAGCTATTAAGGATTTTTTCTTCTTAAATAAATGTATTCCTGATTAATTAAGTTATTATACGCCGAAGGAACAGAACGGTCTTTAGCTACATGAAAAGACTAAAACAACAATGAAGGTATTCCTGATTAATTAAGTTATCATACGCCGAAGGAACAGAACGGTCTTTAACTACATGAAAAGACTAAAACAACAATGAAGGTATTCCTGATTAATTAAGTTAT
>JAVFBZ010028456.1:0-29010 GCA_032466195.1 Katharina tunicata
AAGAGTCCATATGAACAAATCTGAATCCCCTTCCCCTACTGATCATTTGTACCAGGTTTGATCAAATTTGGCCAAGTAGTTCTTGAGAAAAAGTCGAAAATGTGAAAAGTTAACGCGGCCGACGGCGACGGAGGGATTTAGATCGGATAAGCTCACTTGAGCCTTTGGCTCATATGAGCTAATAAAAAACCCAAGTCGGCTAAATCTGGGTTGTTTGGCAAACTGTTACCATTGGCAATTTTTTAAAACAACATTTTACTTTGTTTGTTTGTTTGTAGGTGTTTGACGTCGTACATGTACATGTATTTCACCCACATGACAACTTTGTGTTGCCGGTGTATGGTGGAAAACAAGGAAGAAACCTCATAAAACCCACTCTGCAGCCACAGGAAAACTTCTTGTATATACACATGGGGGATGGAGCCTATTCCGGGTACAGTGAAGGGGGTTCCGTAGTCCAACGCACAACCACGGAGCCACAGCGCGGTCCAGGTTTGGATCTTAGAAGGAAAATGCTGCAGAAATTTTTTAGGCCTATTGTTATTTCTGGAATGACCTACAAAACAAGCCTCGCCCTTCAATCACCACCGCTTGTGGCCACTTCTTACCGTTCTCGCTTCTGCTAATCTGGCCATCATGTTTTAAGACTGCACCAGTTTATCCCAAGATCAGTCTAATCAAAAAGTTAGATATTACGAGATGTTATATAAAACAAGAAGCTTTGCAGCAGTCAAGAGCTAACACTCTTCAAAACGGATATGAGACAATATCAAATTTCTTCAATTCAGGTAAGATTGGATGTTCTAGTAGATATCAACCATTTTACTACTTGGTCAATGCATATCACATGCAGGATAGTGGGAAACACTTTCGAAGAAATCACCCAGAGACAGTTCTTGTACATACTTGATGATTTATTACCAACAAGTGAAGTAGAAGTCCCGATTGACTTTCCCAAATACAGTAGAGACTTGCATGTAGCTTAGTGCTTTGGTAACTGTACATATTCATTTCACATGTATCAATAAAGAAAGCAAAACATATTCAGTCATCTACAATACAAGTTTATTAAAGTTAATATACATGTAACATCTATTATAACATTCTAAATGAAACAAATTCCATGTGTTATAATTACATCTCACTACTATTGCTTTACTTATGGTTCTGTGTGTGAGCTGAGGGAAAACCAGGGGATTGATGCACAAACTTATCACACACACACATATATCAACAGCAAAGAACCTGTTCATCGTATGCTATGTGTACAAGTGTAACCATACACATTGATTCAAACAAACGTCATTCTATGGTTTACTAGAAATAAATAATTATGTAAATGTATACTCATAGAACAATGATAGTTTCAAAATTCAGATCTTAGCACTTTGGTTGACTGTTCAATTATGTTATTCATAAAAGCAACACAATATCCAAGAAAAAAGAGAGAAGAAAACCCTCTAACAAACAAACAAAAGCAAGAAAGCTTAATAATAAACGGACAAAGAGAAATCATGACCTGAGATACAAAGCAATCCAGTTGGCTTAGTTATTGGAATTCTCAAGGGCAAGTGGATCGTTTCCCAAAAAATAAACTATAATTTGAGTGATACAAAATTATATTTGTACATCACATTTTTTAAAATATGCTCATTTGAAACAAATATCTAACCAAAAAGTAAAAATTACTTAAATGTACCAAGGAAATATGCTATTTGTTAAGCTGGTTGCTATACTACTAGTTGTCAGATCCAAGGGAGATAAACAGGCTGTCTTCAACACGCCTAACCATGTTAAGTTCATCAGAGGTAACAGTACATATATTTGTATGGACACGTTTCCTGGTATTCAAACACATTTTAGTTTTTCCTTTAGTCAGACATTTGAATTCCCAAAGGTCAACCATTCAAAAATACGTAAATATTTATCACACTTCAATCATTGTTTCTGATAAATAATTCCCCTTTTAGTAACTAAAACATTAATAAGTTTTAAAGCTGTGACATTGATAGGGCTAATAAAATAAGGAGAGTGGTGTATTACTTTGTAAATTATGTTCATTAAATCTACTCAAGCACAGAAGATATACCTTCATTTCTGTTAACAAATGTTGGTGCTCACAGTAAATTTTATGTTGAATAATTTTTTTTAGAGTAAAATATATATATAAAAATATTGATCATACTGCTGATTGTAAAGTAGTCAATTTTAGATTGACAATATAGCCTGCAAGATGGATGTGTGACATGCATTTAGCTTAAAAACTACATCAGTATAAACAGGACAAGTCTATACATTTTGACCCCTTTACTATGCCTTCAATAGACATCTAAAAATATATCAGTCCCAAATTTTGTCTCTAGTTCAACTATATTTATTCATAGATTTGGATAAGTGCAGTTCATAGTCTGTTTATCAAAAAAAGATGTACAGACTCATAGAGGGCAAAATGATAACACCACAAAGAGAATTACCAACGTAAGATCTTTTCAAAAGTCTCATGGAAGCAATTGTCATTTTATGTCAGTAAAAGAACGGTTTTTATACTACTAGTTGTCAGATTCCTTTTATTCTTATATTTCCAAACAGTTTTATCAATGCTTATCGAGGCTTAAAATAGGCATAATTATACGCTCCTATGCTGCTGCTAAAACAAGGCTGATGTACCCGCGATTGCCACAAGAGGGCTCTTTCTAGATTGGATGCCATGGGCGAAGTAAACTGAGTTTTACAGTTGCTTGTTTGGCTTGCATTTTGTTTACATGGTATCCAAGGTCATGGATCAAGTATACACGCTTGATGATTCTACTCGACCATCTTTCTCCGTTATCGTTATTTGGTACATTTGATTAAAAGCTTAGGCGGTGTAAGGGCCTATGTGACCTGCTTGACAATAAAGAAGCACCATTTTATGTATAGTTATTCTGTAAATTATGCTGTCGTCTACATAAAGAGTCGCACATAAAGGCACACAAAATTAGGGTTTTAATTTGAACAAATCAGCACGCAAAATTAGCTCTTTTGTAACAATTTTTTAAGTGTCTTCATAAATTAAATCAGTTATGTTAATAAAAAAAGTTTTAGTCCAGTGATACATCCACACCTTCCATTTGTTCTGCCAATTTTTCCAAATTTAGAGCCGTGATGTTATTTCTCAGGAACCAATCAGTGTTAATATTAAGGTTTTGAGTGGACACGGCGATTACAGGCATTTGATTGCAGAGTCTAGAATAGTCTAGTCTGGTGGCCATTGTGGGAAAATCGGCCTTGTTTTAGCAGCAGGTTTACAGGTCTTTAGTATATGATATATATATAGCCGCTACGCAGCAGCATAGCCTTATTACTGTTTGCCATACTTTCAAAACCAAGTTCCCTTCAGTTCTGGAAACTCTACAAAGGTTAATCTTTCTATTTCTTCCTATTGTTCTCATTGATCAGTTCAACCTCTGCACAAATTTACATTGAGTGTTAACTGCTAAATAATCCGCAATCAATACTTTATTGGCATTTGT
Source organism: Katharina tunicata (assembly GCA_032466195.1). NCBI lineage: Eukaryota > Metazoa > Mollusca > Polyplacophora > Chitonida > Mopaliidae > Katharina > Katharina tunicata. The sequence continues at coordinate 3,513 of JAVFBZ010028456.1, forward strand.
TGTTAATATATACTGTTAATGGCTAACCAGTGACACATTAAAAATACTGTTGTATTAGAAATAAATTTTCCTCACTTTGCAGTCACCTATATTCTCAATAAATTTGATTAATGGAATAAGTATGTAGATTGTTATGACAACTGACGGCTAAACTAATTTCCTTACAAGACCAGTCATCATGGAAAATCTTTCTCAAGTACAATATTGGTACAGTTTAAAGCCTAGATGAATAATTCTGACACTGATATGGCAAGGCAATAAACAATAGAATAAATATTAACCTTTACTGGAATGATTTTATGTTGACTTGTAGAAAAATGTTTACCTGTTCTTGATCTTTATTGAGCGATTTTGGATTCCGCTTAAAAAGAGTTGTTGACAGATGTTTGAAAGTATTCAGGAAATATATTCTATGTATTAAGAGGAACTCAACAAACAGAGTGGACAGGATGCAAGCCTTAACTCCAGCATGTCAGTTAAGGAGGCTGATCTGCCCTTGTCACAGTTAGTATTGAGTTGGTCTCTTTTAATCCAGAAGGCCACCCATAACCAAAACTTGACAGAAAGAGTAGCAAACAGGTGCAAAACATCCAGCTGTTAGTCAAATAAAACGATAATTCTTACCACTTTATTACATGTACCTTGGAACAAGAAATGTAGGAGGTTTTTAAACCTATATTTCTTATCAGATTAATGATTTTTAATATAATCCAATACTTTTTTTAATAAAAAATGGAACTTTAAAACAGCCTGACAAGATAAGCATTTCTGGAAATCAGGTATTTATTATTTCTAAAAAACACATTAACAAGAGCTCAAGCGAGTAGCAATTTATGCCCGGATATGAAGTTTTCAATTTAACTGCTGGAAACAAAGGTTCTTTCACACCACATTGTGAAATTAACAGGCAAACATAAACCAAATGCAATCCAATGAACCTTTTCAAGGTAAAAGCGAAATCAAACAGCTGCAAACCAAAGTTTCCACACCGTTACACCATCTATAAGCAGACATACGTCAAGCTCAATGGCATAAATTTTGCTACATGAAATATTTGTACCAAGCCATCTTCACTCATGGAATACTTTTACAAAGCCATTTGTATAAGAAATTTGCACCAAGTTTGGTAAGAATCTGATAATACGATTTCAAATAAACAGCTGGAATGACTGGCATATACATAGTATTTACCACCAAAATTATGTTTGAAATAAGCAAGCCTTAGATCCAGCATGTCACCTAAGAAGGTCACACTTTCAAGGTCAAATAATTGGTCATCATCACAAGCAGATCAAGCTGATGGTAATTTGATTTAGTTTGACCAGAAAAGGGACAACTGGTGCATTATTTCAAAATTTTTTAGATGAAAACTTCAGGTAAAATAACTTAAGGAAATATTCAGAATTTGAGAAAACAGTTATGTTTAACAGTTATGCTTCACTTTGTTTTGTTATCCAGCATTTGTCTGCTTTCCATAAATCAGAAAGAAGGTGTCATACATTCAATTAAGATTTATGGACTAAAGAGTCTTTGTTAGAAAGTAAACAGCTCTTTTTTTTTATACCGAAGCATTATCAGTAGTCAAAATCTATTTTCTAAAAAAAATGTCACAGTGAAATATTATAAAAAATCATCACAAAAACAGCAATAAAGCCACACCACATTCGTAGATATTTGAGTGTTCATGATCAGTTCTTGAAACAAAGGCTATAACATTATGCAGTGTCGAAAAAAGGTTATCAAGCTAGAGCCTTTGTGATACACTGAATATCATTTCCCCGAGTGATATTCATTGTACCTCACAGGCTCTAGTGTCATTTTCACAAGCGCACTTAACCCCAGAACAGGTACATTGTCAGATGCTACACCAACTTATTCAAAATAACTTTCTAAACAAAGAGTGTGGCTGAACACAGAATGTTTCTGAAGAACAACAGGAAGATCAAAAGGGAGAAAATATTCCCCAACAGAGATTTCCTTTTCTGCTAATAGTTGTGCTTGTTGATTAAGATACATTGTTCTTAAGAATTCATACAAAATGGGATTTCCTTACATACATGTTGTGCTACATATGTGTTGTTCAAGTCAAGAAAAATCCATATGGGTTTAAACAAAAAGGAAAAGTAGTCTTTGAACATTAGAAATCATGTCTATGAACAGAAAAGAAACTAATCAGACAAAAAAACACATAGAGCTGGTTTAACTTCATGACAAGGTTTCGCATAACTTATTCCAGGATTAACCATCAAACATATATACAGTGCATGGTTACAGATGAATCAAAGTGAATTAATCAGGGCTTAAACTTAGGCCATACAGAGAAACACTCAAATATCCATATAAACATAATCAAGTCAACATGATCACGCGCAAAAAAATAGCCGCGGTTACACAGGCATCAAAAAGGTGAACTAAACTGAGCTGGCTGTGATCCACATCCCAGTCGGCTTTTTTAAGTTCACCAATTTATGAAGGTTCGGCCTACACTGCACTTTTGACAGCCCTGCCAACAAGCGTCGTGGGGATTTTGGCACACTGCCAGTTTAAGGTAGCGGCTACACAATGGACAAACTTCACTGCATTTCAAGAGTGCCACCTGTAGGTGAACTAAACTGATGCAGATTATTGTTTACCCAACAAATTTGGTGGGTCAAAAAAGGCGGACTATTCTGATCCGGATCAGAACAGTCCACCTTTTTTCTGCCCGTGTAATTGAAAACCAAAATCTTATCCGGATCAGAGCCGGCTCAGACCCACCAATTTTTGGCCATGTAATTGCGGCTAATGTCTTTCTTAACAAGTGAAGTTCAACATAGCTAACATCATCAATAAGAGAAGATAATTACTTGGAGTTCTTGCCAGCATAGGCGACCTAACCTATGTGAGAACACAATATATATAAAAGTGGAAGACATGACAACCAAACTGTATTCACAAATGGAGGCTATGAAAGTCAAGTTAAGTGAAAGTCAAGATAATATTTTAGTCTGCCATCAGCTGTAAATTTAAACATTATAGAAATAATTTGTCTACCCTTATAACAACTGGCACACACCAATGTGTTTCTAACCATTAAGGAGATTGCCTTCACTCAAATTTGTTATCCTAGTCCTATTATAACACAGCTGCTCTGCACATATTATAACAGATAGATTGACTACACCACTTCTTTTTACTTTCCATTTCCAGAGTGTTAACTGTGACCATTTACAACACGTTTCAAATAATACTGCTGTAAATCCTTTGATCCTTTCTGACTATTGCAATTGTGCTTATTTTCGATGGGTTTTCTGATTGATCACCAAAGACAGATGTGTGAAAGTTTTATAAGTATTGGGCAATTTGCTTCAGAGTAACTGCAGAAATGGACACCAGACCGAAAGTGTGTACAGGTGCACAGGCAAAAAGACGTACAGAGAAACAAACACATCAGTGTACAAGCATACAGCATAACTGATCTACCAGTCAATTGTGGAAATGATTGGGTGAACACTTACAAAGAAATAAAAGAAAAATAATAATATAAATCCAGCTTTGTCCAACACCTTGTCTGAGACAGTAAGCAATTAAAACCATCTTTATAGAGATACCAGAGTGAGCTACCATGTGAGCTCCCCTGTCTGTGTGTTGTGAACCATTATCAGGTTATCTATGAATGGTTATGACGTTGATAATGGTGTGATGTGCCACACCGTAAACCGCAAGTTTAAAATAGCTACAATATGCTGTTTCTACACAATTAACAACAAATTTATTGCAAAAAAAGTCAAAATAACTTTTTTACTTTTTCATTAAAATATTAACTGAAATTCATGTTTATTAAAAATTGTAATGAGCTGAATTAAATAATTCAAGCTTAAAGGGCAAAATTGTAAATATTTGCATACTAATTCTTTTTGAATACATGTTTTTCATTATTTTTACAACTATATATGAAAGTGCCAATATCACATCACATCAAAAATCACCACCACCCATAAATACTGATGACTGATTACAAATTGAAGCACACAGGTTCCATAGCCTAAATATCCAATGCCTAACAAAGCTAGAATCTTGAAACCGGCTGATAAAACTCAAAACTTATCTTACAAAACCGCAGAAAGAACGTTGGATATTTAAAACAAAACAACACAAAATGATCATAGATGGTATCTTAAAACCAAAAATGAAGAAAGTGTTAGATTAAGGCTGTTGATAATAACAACAATCGCTTCCCTAGTCATTAGTCAACGATGCTAGCATGCATTTTTGTCAGCAGTATGGAGAGTATAAAAAGATAGTCAAGCTAGTGTCATAATATCGCTTAGCAAATATGCCCTTTGCATATCCTTTTGTCAATTATAAACTTTTTTTTGGTATTACATCAAGAAATAATTGAAGATTTGCATGTATTACAGCGTACTGTACAATACAAAATTTGACAGTGTGGATTTACCTCAGCAAGGCAATTGCAAACACATTTCAAAGGGACATAGCCCATACACCCGGAGGACCTCTATTTACAGGATTGTGCCTACATCACTCTATTACACACTAAAGAGCCAATATAAAGGCAAAGTGATGTGCAAACATTTATTACAGTTAAGAACACATGTACATATTTACTGACCCAGTCATTCAATCTATTGACACAGAGATACACAGACACATTCAGTAAGTCCAATTCAATTGTACATTTCCACACATAAAGTGGAGTTCACTTTCACAAAAACACATAAAAATAAGATTTGACATTTACACCCATGATAATTGCTATGGTACAAGTGAGAAGATTCAGTAAGAAGGGTTCATCTGGACAGTCGACTTATCACTCGTATTAATGCCTGGTTCTCCTGCTTTACTCGCTCGTTATCTTCACGCATTTTCTGAAAAAATGGAAAATAACACATTATTCAATAATTTTTTTGAATCCAGTACTTAAGTTAAGTGATGTAAATCTAACAATCTTCAAAACAACAAATACATTATGTGCATAGTTTGAAGTTACAGATGGTTATACAAATATCAAATAAAAACATTGTGGTCAAACTGATTCCAACATTTTTCCCAGAAAATACACACCATAATTTATGAATTCAAAAGAACACATTGTAAATTTAAAACCGAACATAGCAGGCTCACACTGGAGCCCTCTCCCGACCCCTTCTATAATGTAATATATTTAAGCCTGTCATCTCAATACTCTCCTCAGTATGTGATTTAAAACAAAACAATTGTCAATATTAAACTGGTGATTAGTGTCTGGCAGTCACATTGCAGGATGCAGCTACTAGAAATAGATTTTATATGAAAAAAGTGCACTTTAATAGTAATCAGCTACACAACTATAGAAAGTGTTATCTTTCATTGAAATAAATCCAGGCAAAAATAAATCTGTTTGTTTGTTTGATTAGGGTGTTACGCCGTGTTCAAGGTTATTTCACTTATATGACAGCGTGCCAGCCTAATCTGTGAAGGAAACCACTGTTTACGACGATAGGCAACACACAAGACAGGACAAAACATTAACATAACATAAACAAAACCGGACATCACAACAGATTGGCATCCTGTGCCCCTCAAGCTCAAGGGCACTGGAGGCTGAGATTACTAGACAATTTTCTGGTCTTGCACTTTAATTTGTAACATATCCAAGAAAAATCTAGCTTTCCAAAGCAAACTTGTGTCTCAATGACAATAATTAACTTGGAAGTTTGCATTGATAGCTTAAAAAATATAAATATGTATTAGGTTGCCCATCTACTCTTGACAAAAATATATACAGAAAAGAATGTTGTATATGAGTTTCAAACTGATATGTTACATGATTCACTGAGAAAAAATTAACAGATAGCTAATTTGCATAATTATGCAGAAATTCGCTCCATTCTATGAATATGTGTGTAAGTCTCACATCTGAAGAAGAAGGCAAATGAAGCGTTCAATTTTCTCAGCCTCAGACAAAAAGCAGCCAAGATACTGCCGAGACATGGCATATACAAACAGTTTTGATATGCACCTAATTTGACTCTTGTGCATGGGTTAAAAAGTTATATTTTTAATTCTGACATAAATATGGCTCTGGACATAAAGACAAAAAACAGTTATATAGTTTAAGTGATATGTTAAATTGTGTCCGAGATATGGGTTGAACAAAAAAAGAGTCGGAGCAAACAGCTAATTTGTGAAAATTTGCGGAATACCATAAATTTTATGGAAATTATCACGTTTTAAATAGGAATGTAGTTCAATATAAAGTAAATGTGTATGCAAAATTTGAAAGTTCTGTGTGAAGCACTTTGTCTTGATCACGTCATCTATATGTATAGGTATACCTATTTTTGAAAAGCAAGGTTGTCATGTTTTACCGAAATGAGCCCATTTCAAATAGGGACGTAGTTACATGTGAGACGAATGTATATGTGATATAAGCTAAGCCTTGGTGAAGTAGTTACTCTTATATCCTGTTAATGACTTTCATACAGATGGACGCACAGATGGACGGAATGACTTCATAATCCCATCAAAATATTATGCAGAGGGGATAAAAATCTAAAAATAAATTTTGTAAGCAAAACTTACTGTCTATGCTTCTAGATATTGAGAATCCGTGTCACTTTTCTCGCCAATAATCTTTAGACAGGTTTATCCACGTGTCGTTTATCATAAGCTGCCATCAATTAATATTCAGTCACACATTTTGCTACTAAATCTTTATGTAGCCTCAACGCAGCAGAAATGTATTCTGTTTATTTAATTTTTGTAAAAAAGTAAGGCATGAAAGTCCAATAGCTCAAGTTTACGAATTACATTTCTTGTTTAACAGATAAGACATAAGATACGTATCAAACCAGTTCTTCATTCCAAAAACTATAAATGACGCCACACATTCTAATTTTTAGTTCATGTATTATTGAAAAAGCAAAAATATGCATATAATCTGCAAAAACATGTATTTCACTTTCATTCCATGCAGGTTTTTAATTTTTAATTTGTTTTTTAACAAATGTTACCAGTTTTAACAAGATACAAATGTGGCTTACATAATCTCATCGACAGTACACTTTACAGTGTATTAGGTATCACAAAGAGTTGAAATCATGTCAGTCCTTGATAAGTGTATATCGAAAATAAACAAATGTGTTTTATGCTTTTTTTTTTTTTACTAGGATTGGAGGCTATATAAAAATATGTAGCACTGTGGGTGGTTAACATCACAATTTCAACAGTAGATCAGTCTCTGTTGGGCAGTGTCTACTTGATGTAGGACTGATTTCCATCGCATTATTTAATTCTAGCTGCCCGCCAAGAGGAATGAGGTCTGTTCTTCAGAGCAGAACAGGACATGTTGGAGGAGGATGGTTAGATACACTCTTTTAAAACTAGTAACAATAGATACAGTACTTAGTTGTCCTTTATGTATGCTGCAGATCTACTCTTTTTTTCTGTATGGATTTTTAGTTACCCTATGTGAGGCAGTTTAGCTTGTATTTGGTTCACTTTCATATGCTACGTTTTGAAATTTAATGATGCTATGGGAGGCACAAATATCATTGAAGTTATGTCATTATCGATATAAATGTATTGTGAATGCGAGATATATCTATATTAAAATTTCCAAAACCTGTATGAAGCGTTTAATATTATATCCTGTTTAGGTTGCCTATATCTAGGTATACCTATTTAAGAATAAAGGTTAACCATTAACGCTAACCCATGAAAACCATGTAGTTTCAGATGAATGTGTATGCAAAATATGAAAGCCCTACGTGAAACAGTTTAGTGTATATCTTGTTCAGGTGGTCTATATTCAGATATACCTATTTCTTAAAAGAAATGTGGCCACGGTAAACCAAGATTTTTATTGAAATAACACCATTTTTAGTAGGAACTTAATTTTGTATGGGAAAACTGTGTTAGCCATGTTTGAAAGTGAAGCAGTTTATCTTTTATTTTCTTCCTGTGGTCTTTATCCAGGCATACAGATTTATTGATGGACAGACAGATGGCATAATATTATATAGATAATGACAACATAATACAACGACTGTTTTGACATGTAAATTCATGTAAATATTTTTTCAAATGGAAATTAAACTTTTGCTTAATATTATGGATCATGGTTATGGAATTATGAAATAAAAATCATCACAAAAACACACACAAAAAACAAGCTAGCATAGGAAAAACTAAAACTTTGCCCAACAATTTTTTTTTAAATTTATCATCCCCACTCCATTATCTTGTTCACAACAAATCCAAACTTGAACACTGCAATATATTCAATGTCTGCCATATTGGAGTCCATGATCTGAGATGAAGGAAATTTGCAGATAAACAGTTAATTTATTTTAAAGTTGTGATATTGACAACATCTCTATGCAGAGATATTGTAAAATAGAAGTGTGAAGAACTGATGGAATGCAGTCTCATTCATTGTTTTAGCAGCAGGAAGGTACATTATAACTTTGAAGTTAATCAGTGAATTCGTTTTAAAGTTATCATGTTCACAACACATGTATGCAGATCTGAATATTGTAAAACGAAGCAAGATTCCAATTTCGAAGTTAATCTGCTAATTTTTCAAATTATTGTGTACACAATATAAACATACGTGAATATTGTAAACTATGCAATGGTGGCCATATTAGTATGCGGAATATGGTGGAGAGCAATCCCATCCAACATCTTAACAGGGCAAAGCTACATCCCAAGGTCGAAGCTAATCAGTAATTTTCTTCTCAGGTTATTGCGACCACAACATATACAAGTCTGAATATTGTAAAATAATCAATGGCGTCCAAATTGTTGTGCGAAATTTAGTGTGAAATGCAATCCAATGCAACTTCTTAACATTTGTTTTAAGTTATGGGGCCCACAAGATTCTTGTTACAGATTGACGGAAGGACAGTAGCATTACCGAGTCCATCTCCAAATAACTTGGCGGGGAAAACCAACAACAATAAAAATACACTCTAGTGCCTTTTGCAGATAATTTTACACAAATAAGTTAAATCACACCCCATGCGAAAACACAGACCATACTATAAAAATATAATCTTAATAACAAAAATAAACCTTTATAGAAACTAGCAAAACCACATCACAATACAGTGCAAAGTTAAATTTATTTTTTATTTATATGTAGAGAACATATACTTGAAGTTATGGATTGAAGCATTTATTCAGAAGATAAACTGGAAATCATTTAAACCACATCCAATATTGATGTTCATTTTACTAGTTGAACTCCTTTCTAATAAATACCTTACTCAATGTTATACGATTCTTCCGATGTTGATTACTCTTTCACTGTTTAAAATTTACACCCATATTAATAGTGAAATTATGTTATTCACATAAATGTAGGGTTTACTCCTACAAACACAGCTGTATTTTTAAGAAAATCATATATAAAATTTGCAGTATCTACAAACACTGCAATTTTACAGTAGTTTTTTTGCTAGGTTCTAAGACAGCTGAGTTCACATCTGTTTTATTGCAAGAATATTTGAACACATTACAATTTTCTAGTTGTTTGTTTGTTTGCTTAGTGGTTTATGGCTGTAATAATTTAAATGATTGTGATGTTCAGAATTGTTAAAAATAAATAGTTAGAGGTTCACTCCATGCTACTTAATACAACAAACTGACACAAGACACAGAGCAATTGTCTTCAGTACAGGCCAATATAAATAGTTGACGAGCTTGAATAATGGGATTAATCTACCATTCTCTGTAGCTATATCAGCATTATTTTTACCATCGTGAGAGCTTAGCCACCACTCGCGTTAATGCTCTATTCTCATCCTTTAACTTTTCATTTTCAGCTTTTAACCTGTCCATAAGCTGCAAAAAGTACAGTAGATAAAACCAATAGAGATGGTTGCAAGGGTGAATTGGAAGATGAACTGACTAATACAGACAACAAGGATGCATTAATGAGTAACTGATAACAATATATACAGATCTATTAAGCAAAGAGATGAGCCATTAGGTGGCTAACTGGACTTGATGAGTTGATTGCTGAAGAGACAGATTGATTAAAGATAACGGCAGACAGATGCCTTTAAATGGTTTGGGTTTGATAAAGTGGTTAATGCCATACTTAGGCCATTCATAATATTATCTCTGTTTGCCGTAACCCGACCAATCATAAAATTTACTGTGTAACAAAAAATATATGTATCAGAATTTTCCCTTTGACAATATGTCGGTTTACTAATATCAAACTAAGTGTTGTAGGATTTGCATCTCAACTATTGCAATCCCTCAGCAATTTTGAAATACTACAGATTTTGTGGATCTAAATGTAAGTTGAGATTTTTTTTACTTATTGTGTTGGGTGTTAAGATGAGTAATAAAAAAAAGCCTACCAACTCTACTTTTAAAAGACATGTTACAGCAAACATCTTTTTATGAATGGCCTTTAAGTTACTGGCATAACTACACTGGCAAACACAGGTGACACCTCAGTACATTTACAACAAATTCACGGACAAGAACAAGACAGCTTCCTGACACCCATTAGCTCTGAGGGCACAGGAGGCTACCACCTGTGAAAGAATGTTGTGAATGATATGGAACTTTACTTTAGTAGAGTATCATACTATAATCCCAAAGCTGCACATACAATACACATGATGATTGACTGATTGATGTTTAACGCCACATCATGTAAGTTCACCAATTCATGGCAGATTTCGTGTTACGCACAGGGCTTTATTGACGTCAAAATGATTACTGAACAATTCCATTCAAGTTTTTTTAAAAAAGAAATACAAAGAATTCTTTTTTAAAGGGTGTTAAAAAGGGTGGTTAAGAAACTTTTGCAAAGTTAACAGGTTGATACTTAAAAAGGTTTAACCCTGGAATCCCTGTGATTATTTACAATCAAATAGAAATTTGATAAAACATTACTGTCAAAAAAACTGGGATACATATGATACAATTGTGTAGATGGTGTAATATGGTAAATGTGGTGACTTTAAGGAAAAGTACAACTTGCCACGAATTACAGCAATGTAACTATGGGCAAGGTCATTTTGTTTTACATCCGATTTAGTACATTTTGGAATTTCTTTACATGGCATTTTGAAGCAGAAATGAAACAGAAAACATTAACATGAAATATTACGACCAAATTAAAAAATGTATGTAAAAGTAAAAACTAATGCAAAGTTACGAAGTAGAGCACCAGTCTTAAAACAGAGAAATGTGGTTTTGTTTTGGCAACATTGAAAGCGTGGACGGAAATTAGCAGATGGCTTCCCACAAAGGAAAACATAACAGCATTCTAAGAATGCCACCTGTAGGTAAACTATTTTTGACCATCAATCGATATGTACCGTTTACATAGTCCAGAAGGTGGAAGCTGATAAGATTTACAAATTCAATTTTTGGGTTCAAAAAGACAAACTATCCTTTTTTTGTACGTGTAAAAACATACATAAATCTGATCTGAATCATTACTAATGCACTTACTACCCGTGTAACAGCATATTATATCATTAGTAATTATATCATAAGTATCCTAAATGCTCAACAAATTTGACCCCTGTACCGCTCAACAAGCCAGAAAATGTAAGTTTTATTTCAAAATTCACATTGATAAATTCAATACATTACTTAAAACTAGTGCCTTTAAGGTCAAATTTGTTGAGGATTTATGGTATGTTTTATTCACGGAAAGGTTTAGAAAATAGTTACATATAAAGAAGTTAAAAAAGGCAAATTTTTGGAGGTTAACCATGTTTTAGACCCACAACTTGTGAATTACTTGAAAAAAAAATTTAATCTCCATGATTACTGCTTTATGTCCTGCACTATTTCTTTTTCCGGCAGGATAAATGTTTTCAGCATTGAAATGAACCTAATAACTATGTTATAAACATTGAAGTTGTTTTTGAAGTGAGCAAACATAGTGTTTTTCTTACCTTAAGTTCTTCCTCTAATTCCGAAACCTTTCTTTCCAAAGATCTCTTTTCTTGCTGAAAACAGAAATTTTAAAAGTAAAGATAATATTTATTTATTTTACTTGCTAGGCCAGTAATCACATTTTCCAAAAGTATCCAAATATTTATTCTGAAAGCTGCCACTTTTTGGCCTCTTTGATTTTTGTGATGCACAAAATCCAATTTTCATTTCTTTGAGTAGAGCTCATAAAGATTGTACTTACAAGGCCCTATCAAGATATATGCACATCTTTGTAGATCATATTTCTAATCAAATCAAATGAAGCTAAAACTCTAGTTTGTACCTGACAACTGCCAGGCTTACTTGGGCAACTTGGACATACCCTAAATGCTAGACAAATTCGACCCCACAACTACATTTTATGCATTTTTTGACAGATTCAATCGGTTAAAAGTTTTTAGAAATATTTAATATGTAATGAATCAAAGGTTTTATGTAAACCAAACCAAAATAAATGTAGATCTGCCATAAAATCAACCAAACTTGATTGCGTCGGAACCTCAGAAAAACATGCAGTTTGAAAATCAAATTTCAGACAAAAAAATTATATAAATATCGACCCTGGTTGGTATGGAGGTGATCCTGTGATATTATGGAATATTATGGTAAACTTAGTTTTTGCATACAATAAAGTTAGAAAAACATGCACAGAGACACCATGAGACAACTATAAAAAGCTAACCGCAAGCAGGTTATATGTATAATTTATATGGAAATTTGAATAATTATTTTAAAAGAATTTCTTTCCTACTTAGCACAACTGCATATGGAGAATAAAGAAGAATGTATTTTGCACATTATCGGCCAACCACATATCATACGTCAAAGTTAAATGGCAAACAAGATAGGGCCTGAACAAATTTTAAAGCTATGAAACTGCCAAACAAATTTTAGGCAGGTCACTTCCATTTATGTAGAAATTTGCATAAAATGATAAACAGTTATGCAAGAACATCTTCAATACAGAGTAGAACCTTGTGTTTCCTAGTGATATATTAAATTGTAACTAAGATTGTGAAAATTTTATCAAGATTATACAAAAAAGTTTTATGTTGCACATCTGTATACAGAGAAGAATGATGTATATGAGTTTTAAAGTGGAAAAGAAAAACCCAGGTAATTTGCATAATTTAAGTGGAAGCATACAACATTCCTAGATTTTTTACCCTTCATGGCACATCTTCATATGCAGGGATGAACAATGTGTATGAGCCATAAAGTGATTTGGTAAAATGCAGTGGAAATATGGTAAACAACAAAAAATTTACACAAAACAAATTTAGGTGGAAATTTTAGAGATATATCTTAAATTGTAAATGAGGAACGGATTAGGCAAACAATAATAAGAAAGATAATTTATGTGGAAATTTGCATAATTCCGTTATTTTTTTTTTTACCATGTACATGAAATAGAATGTAATATACAAGTTTCAAAAGTCTGATTCAATAGCTAGAGTTAATAGCTAAAGTTAATGGCTAAAGTAAACCAGCTACACAAAGAAAAAACTTCTGTATGAATCTCAAGGTGATATGTTAAATTGCAATGGAAATTTAGACAGAAAACTTTTGGGAAAATGTATTGCATAATTCCATGAAGTTTTTGTATGCTGAATATCTGCATAACATAAAAAATAGTATGCAAATTTTAAAAGTATAGCTTAAATAGCAAACATAAGAATATAATTCCAGTAAATTTTTTTCAAGATGACTTACTTTAACATCTGAGTCTCTTTTCCTAAGCGCTCGATCAAGTTCCCGTTGTGCTTGTTCCAAATCTCGTTTTGTTTGCGCTAAATCTTTTTTCAGTTTCTCATTTTCAGTCTTTTCATCTTCGTACATCTGAAATTGCAACAAACATATATTTTATCATAAAATACGCACAAAAAACAACAGTATTATTGTATTGCCCAACATATATTTTGGTTATTATAATATTAGACAACTTTTGATAACGTGTACTATAGATAGAAATCCTGTTTTCTTCTGATAAGTAATTGGCATTTAAAGTTGCATTGCTCTACTAAACAAAGCATAGTTTTGTGGCTTGAAATTTTGATTGTCAACATCGACACCAGCATTATTGGTAGTGACATCACAGATGCACAATGACCTTAACATTATAGTAAATGGGAGCTTATACAAAAAGAAATGTTTTTATGCTATAATTTTAATGTTTTGAAACTTTTATCTTCACAAAATATTATCTCTACACTATAAACACCAGCATATTTTTTCTTAATATATGCGTATATATGTGTTACAGTACACCAATCAAGTAACCTAAACGAATGCGTGCCAGATGCGCGCTGGGTGCTCGCACGGTATTCAGTTCGAAAGGTCTATTATTTTTTGTCCAAATTGAAGCCAATGTGCTTGCCCGCACTATGAGCGCCGGGAATTCGGTCTACTGTGAAGGCATGTTATTCCAGTTATATGTCCTTACAAAGAGTTCCCTTACAATATCTTCCGTATTATATTTGAATTAAACGAAGATAATATTGCCACGAGGGTCTTATTTAATCATGCTTTATCTTTTGCTTTGAAATATCAGCAAAACCTACACATCGATACGAAATTTATACGCATTAGAGTCACGTGATTTAGTCTTGCAAAGACCGACAACTCTTGAGACCAAAAAGTTAAATGTATGGTTATTTTAAACAAAAAAATGAGCAATAAAGAGTATGGAAGGAATTATTTCCTTTCTTAGAATTAAGAATTAAGAATTAACTTGTTTTTAAACACGGATTTTTTCCCTGTTTTTTTTTTTTGCATTTGGGTTCAAACGACGTCAGAAAAGTGTGCATAAAAGCTCAACTGTAACAGAGGCCACATGTCGATGAGGTATTGACTATGAGTATTTTTCTTTAGGTCTGTGTTTTACGCAGATGTATTGGCATGTCTTGGTTGTATGAGTGTGAAAGAGGCATGCAATTAGTTTTATCGTTAGGGATATAATCATTCAGGATTTTGCTGGTTGGAGAGCCCATCCGTGCATTAAAGTCTTCCATGATTAATATGTTACCGGGTATTGAAAATGTACCAATTTCATGCTCAAGATCTGTAAACTGGTTTGAAAAATAGTTTGATTCACGTGGCGGGATGTATATTGTACATATAAAAAGATCGTGTGACCATCCAAAATAAGATCCACTTAATTTAACCCAGAGAGTGTTTTGGTCATTAGTTTTAATCATTTGTACATGTGGAATATATATTTCTCTATACAAAAACATCAGGCCACCTGACCCCTGCCTGAGCTGCTTTGTGATAAACTGAGTTTATAAAATAATTCATATCCACTTACATGTGGGTTTATGCTATTATTATTTTTTTCAGAAGTCAAAGTTTCTTGGAATGAAATGAAATTATGGTTTTGAAGATTACAAATAATTGAATTAAGAACATTGTTTGATTGAATATTACCTTCAACATTCCAAGAAACAAAGCATATGTTTTTGAAAGAAGGCATTATGCTTAGTTAACAAACCATTTTCTGTTTTGTAAGTGTTAAAATAATAAAATGTGGGAAATTTGTGTTTCTAGAAAATAAGTTTAGATGATTAACAAAAATATGATAACAGATTATCAGAGTATAACAATGTAGTCAATTAACAATCATTTTATAATATTGATACAGCATTTTAGTTATAGGGTGCGTTGCTCAGGTAGGACTGTATCATTGACATATTGTTCATGTTCGGTGGTACACGTATTGGCTGATGCTGTGATGGTGAAGTAGAATTCCTCCAGATCCATGGTTTAGAGCTGTTGAGCCAATTAGTGAACCATTCAGGGGGTTGTCTATCTGGCAGAGGTGTATCTTTTTCCATTATTGGGTTAAATCTTTTGTGGTTTCTGCTGTCCCAAGCTGTTTGATTGATACTATAGTGGGGTGAATGTGTTGATCTTTGGGGTTGAAGGTTTCTTTTCTGGTTTGAGAAAAATTTTCTAATTCCTCTATCATTTAGGTGCTTATTGTCTTTGTAACAGCCTTCAAATATGTGACTGTTTGAGACATAAACAGTACCATGTAGCTCACAGCATTCTCGGAGTTGATTCTCAATATAAATACAACTATCTTGAGTGAATTTAAAGGGTAATATGGTGATTTCTGGCAATCGTTCTTGTGCTACATTAATAAGTTCTTTGATCCTCTCATTGAAGTTATCCTCATCTACATCATTTGTTTCTAAGACAACAGTCAAAACGTTTGGTGGGTACGTCATATTTTGTATAAATCTTGTAGCTCCCTGGATAGTTCTGTTATGAAGTTCAACAACTTTAGTGTTTCTTTTGTTATACATTTTTGAGCTGTCAATATTTCGAACATTTGAATTGCCCAGAATAAACAGATCTGTTGTTTGATTACGTTTGTTTGAGGACGTGAACGGTTTTTGGCTTGAAACAGTTGATATAAATTCTTGCGTTAAGTTTTTTTACATTTGACTGTCTCATATCTGTCATATCTCTTTTCTCCTTTGCCAGTGGAGTCTCTGATTCTTCACTGGTGGAGGTTGATTTGAAAAAAGAAGTAAACTCTGTTTGCCTAGTCATAGAGGCTTTCAGTGTTTTATCATTCATTGAATTAGTTGAAGGTAAATTGTGTTCTAATGTATGTTCAGTTTGTGTAGAAATGCTAAATGTAGGAATAGTCTGATCTTGTGAACTGTTAGGTTTTTCTGGATAGTCCGTCTTGGTAGGTATGTTGGTTAGAGAAGGCCTTGTCTCAGTTTGGGTGTCCGTTGTGATGAGAATTGATGGTAGTTTTCTTTTTTCAATAGTAGTGAATTTCTTGTTGATATTGTCTGTTAATTGGTTGATTTTTTTCCCCATTACATAAGCAAGGTTATCAGTAATTTTTGAACAGTGACAGGAATGGTTGTTATCTGAATTTTGTTCATGGTTATTTTGTAGGTCATCTTTTAATGTTAGTAGGATGTCTTTAATGGATTTTTCTAGCATGTTTAATCTGTCATTTAAATTGTTGTTCAGAGTTTCATGTTATTTAAGAGAAGCCAAGTGTAGAGGTTGCAGTCGGTCAACTGAATTGTTAAGGTTTTTGTTGATACTGTTTTGTGCCACTCAGCGTTTTGGTGTTTCCAGTTGAGATTAGGTATTCTGTTAAGAATCACTGTTGACAGGTGAAAATAATATTTTAGGGGTATCTGGTGGGGGTTCAGTTGGAAGATGGGTAGGAGATAGAAGTGTGTTGAGGTTTGTGGCTTTACCTCTTTTTCGGACAATGATGTCTTCATCCATACTGTTTAGGTTATCATTTTTTGAAGTGGTATTCAAATTTGCAGTTATAATTTTGTCCACCAGCTCTTTTAACTGTGGAAATTCCATTTCCTGGAATTGATTAATTTTGTTACCTTGAATTTGAATGGTTCCTGTGTTTAAATGTCCACTGATTTTGTACAACACTTCAGTAGTTTGATGATCATGTTTTGAGATATTTATGGTGATTGTTTTGATATTTCGTGGAGTCCAGTTTTGTGGATCATGACACCAGTTTGTATTGTATTGATTTGCTTGACCAACTTAATCATAGAAACGCATGCACAAAGCCTTTATCCATGGGCGTTATCTTTCATGACTTGTTCGAAACAGAGCAATTTTTGCAGATGGTTCGTATAATCCTTTGGCGAAGTTTTCAAATTCGACTAATCTTGCCTTTGATGATTTTGAAGGTTGTTTTAAAACTGCTGGTATACATTGTTTTGGATAATAACTGTTAACATCTGTTAATGATAAGTCAGCTTTATCCTCGAAGGGACAACATATTGTTGACTGTATCAGTGTCCTCCATCTGGTTGTAGAATTATCAGTTAAAATCTGCAGAATTTAAAGGAAGCTGCCCATGCACCAGCACTAAGTTGTTTTACAGATGATATAACATAGTTCACGATCTCATGATGAATACTTAAGTGTTACTATGTGGTGTCCAAATTTCATTACATAGTCACTTGAAAAGACAGCGTCTATTAGACATCAACTGAATTAAATCCAAGAAAATTTTCACAACTAAGAGTCATTTATCCAAGGATATTTTTCCAAGCAATGCCAACAAAATCGTTTCGCTAGTTTTAACTTAGAGTCACTTAAAAAATCAGCACGTCTGTCAAAACCATAAACAAAGGGGAGGTAATAAAAAAAAATAAAGAATTATTTCTACATTTAATAATGTTTAAGTTTTCCCTTTCAGCTCCTTTATGTCTTTAGTGCAGCCCATGTATACAGTTTAATATGTTTTAAATGTGTTCTCTTCTTTAAATACACCTTCTGGAGGAAAACTTGCATGAATTTGTTGCCAGAATTGTTCTAGATTCCGTCTCTGCGTTTCTATGTAACCAGAGCTTATGGGGCCTAGGTGGCTCCAGAAACCCTGCCTAGATATGCTATGTAAGTCAATGCGAGACACACTATGTTGCTATTCTTTCTAACACACTGCTAGAGGGAGCTTGCATTTACAACAATCAGAGGTAACAGCCTGTTTGATTGAGACGGGATGCAAAGACATCTCCAAAGACGCCATTTGAGCCATGAAGGCATGGGGGTTGAAATGCTGGAAGTGCTAGGAACAGGTGGCACAAACATGTTTCACAGAGCGTGATGTGGAACCACTATAAAATACTGGAAGTGTAACCCAGCAGCATGGGGGAGGTTGAGAAAGGGCAACTGACACTGTTAATGATCAGTGTTTGGTATCTCGGCAAGACGTAAAACTGCAATGCAGCCAGGAAATGATCTGCAGCATGCTTCTGGTGTTCATGTTTTAATCATGTTAATTGAACCCTGGATGACCGGAGGCCAGTTCTCTTTATGACGAGTCTCATTGCGCTTTAGACCATATCGATGGGAGAGCCAGGACATAGAGACGTGTTGGAATAGTATTCCAGAGACAAGATGGTGGGGGCTCAGTTAGGGTCTGGGGTTCCATATCCATGGCTAGAAGAATACCTCTCCATGTCCATGAATGAAATGCAGACTGAAGCTTATTACAAGGGTGATCCTTCATCCCTTTGTGCGACCATTTGCTGGCGCAATAGGCCCGCTGTCTATTCTGATAGATGACAATGCCTGTCCACATCCGACTAGGGTAGTGGAAGTTTAGCTTAAGCGAGAGACAATTGCGCACTCACCCGACTTTAATCTAATTTAATTGAGCATGTGAAGGACACGATCGCGGTCACGCCCCTTAGCGCACATGAAGCAGAATCTAGGACTTAAAATATTTAAACTAAAAAAATCATTTTCTGAGAGAAATAGTGATATTTCTTTTAAAAACATAAACGAAATGTTATCAATTTTCAGAGAAGCCGAAACGTCTCTCGATTCAGTCCATGCTCTCAACTTGTTCAATATGTCCAAAACAAAATTGCTGCGTTCGTAGCTACCTTATAATAATCAGCTGAAATTTTCATTATTTCCTCAGAAACAACCGCACAATTCACAAAAACAATACTTGGCTGTTAAACTCAAATAATAATACCAAATCAGTAGTTTTTTTTTTAGAGACAATGTCATTCTTCGAAAGAAAAGAAAAATTTCTACCAGATACTAGCCTCATTTTACTGCACAATTTGCATTATAGGGGAACAGTTTTTGTGACCGTAATTTATGAACAAATTTCAGAATTAACACAGGTCATAAGTGATCAGAGAGATTTTATGGTATGAACAAAATTAGATGTCAACCTTTAAACTTTGAAATTGCAATAAACACTTATTTTTCATCAAGAAATGCAAGTTCAAATTGTGGCTGTTTTGAGCTGTAAGCTCTGATTCTAGAAAAAAAATATATAGCTCCAAATTTTGGCTAATAGGCATATGTTAAATGAATAGTAAAAAGAAAAAAAGGCATAAAAAAAAAGTTTCAGTTCTTTATTTGTTTTTTTTTTGTCCTCATTTTTTTATTTTATTTTTTATTTTTGTGTTTGTTTTAAAGCAATGTTTTTGTTTTAATCATGCTACTCAGCAGGCAGCCTCAGTGCTGCAAGGCCACAGTGTTCAGCAGAGTGACTGCTGTCAATGACAGCAAGCAGTATGTGCCACTGTTTACTCCTTGTTACAGGAAAATTTTACAATAAATATTTTAATGTACTTTTAAACATGATGTGTTTGCTTTGTTCATTGTTTATAGTTTATATTTTTGATTAAATAAACATGAAAATCAACAACAATATCATTATTTTGAGTATACTTTGTATGTTTTGACTTAGTATTTTTATGATGTTTGCAGTTACCGTAAAGGCCCAAGAAATTCGATCGCAACTCACGTGACTGCGATCGTAATAGTCGCATCACATTTGACAAAAAGCAGAATGGGGAATGGGGATAATCCGTTTACGATATTGTACAGACTGCACTACTGGAGGTTGACAACTGTACTGCACCCTGCAGTACGTGAGGTGTTTTTAAACAGTTAATATCACTCACTCAATTAACAATTGTTTACGGTCTGCTGAACGCACTATAAACAAAATAATTGGAAAGTTAGAGCCACAAATGATCGTGAACCAGTTTAAAAACAGATAATGTTCAGACGGACAATTGGTAGTCCTTGAGAGATTGCACAACAACAGTGAACGCAGCGATCAGTGAAGTGAAAAAGAAATGGGAACCAAATTCAAGCAGACCGTGGCCAGTTCGTCGAAGAAAGTTTTGTTTACCTCGGGTATAATTTATGTCCATATAACATGTCAATTTTTCCATTGGAGTAGGTTTGGCGATTTCGTAAAACCCAATAGATCCTCTTGTGTTCCATACATCCATTTGTGTGCTTGTACTATTATCCAATATCTAGCCTAATATGTTAGAGCTTTTGCAATGCAATGAACTGAAATGAAACAATTTTATTTTTAGTATCGCACGTGGCATATTTCGGGTCTCACCATGGAAACCCAGACTTGTCTATTTTCCCTCGTTTTACAGCTGGCTGGTTGAAACTCTTGCGATGGGCTATTCCAAAAACAAAACAAAAAGTAGACTCGCCGACAGACCACTTCTGCTAGATATTGATGTATTTGAAGTTGTCAAATTGTCTGATTGGTCATAGAAAACTGTCAAAGTTTAAATTAACACAATGGCATGTGTTGCTAAATCAAGATGTCACCCGCTATTTAAACTCACTCTCGTGTGTCATATATAAAGATATAATCTTATTGTTCATAGTTTATGTGCATAAAGTACATGTAATCGTCCACCAAACGATTATCAAATTATATTCGCAACACATACCATGAACTCAAATCATGACCCCGACAGGGGAGTATGAACACTTCTTACTAATCTCTGCCTGTGAGGCTCTTCAGACCAAGAAAAAAAAAAACAGTCAAAGGCGAGGGGCCCTTTGAACCCCTGCACTCGGCCGACTTACTGAGCTTACCTTGTTTGTTATATATCTTTGTATCTTCTTTATTTAAATAAAACAAAAACTTAAAGAAAATCCCATATATAAAAGTGAAAAATAAAAATTTATATCTAATCCCCCAAATTAGTTTAAATGTTGAAAATATAGTTGGGCTAAAACATTGTGCTAATTTTCAAATATTTTTAGAAAGTTTTGCAAACAACTCTCTCATTGAGCTAATACTTTACCTACATTTGTACCAACATGTGATAATCTGTTTTTCACTGATGAAATTTGTGCAGTGTATACCAAGTCCATTGCTGCTAACGACAACTTTTCATTTTTTCACAGCACATTTTTTTGGAAATAACTTTTTAGGAATCTAATTTCCGATCATAATTTTAATTGGTTAATTTAATAAGCTTTTCATTTACAAAAAGCGACGAACACAAGCGGTAAGCTTATTGTGCATGTGTTGTTTTTTTTTTGTATTTTTTTCAAGCAAGTAATTATCGCCCAGTAGTTAATGTATAATAATATTATATATTATACCAACAAATATATTTTGACTTTATCCAAATATATTTTGCCGATAAGCAATAAAATTATAAAAAAATAACACAGTGATTATTCTTTATTTCACAAGATAATAAAATTTGACAACTGTCAATTTAATTGTCCACTCAAAATGCGAGTCAGATCACTGTTTGGGTGGAGCAATCTGTCACATAAAAGAAACAAACTGGTGATTGACAGCTACGTGTAGTGAAAACACAATGGTAACACATCAAATATTGTAGATTTCCGTCTGGAGGTTTAAAGATATTGTCTATTACATTTCCCCAACCCAGACAGGCAGCACAGTCAGGCCAGCTATTGTGCACCAATTACCAGGTGTTTGACCTCATGTAATCAATTACGCATGCGCCTTAACTTATTTTGTTGAGAACATTGACTACATGTATAACTTATAATATCCAAATTGTATGCTGCTGTACTTTGGCATTCATGTGTACATGCTTACTGTCTGTGAGAAATAAACTATGTAATTTAACTACCACAAATTGATCAGCTTGAAAAACATCTAATTGTTGCATACAAAAAGCAGTAATTGAAGACGAGGTTGTCGATCATTCGGAATAACGGTCGGCAAATTGATTTTTCGGTAAGTTCGAAATGGGAAAATAACCATAATTTTAAATAGTCAAGCACGTATGTATATCTTTAAAAACAATCTTTTAAAGAGAAGTTGTTTTGTTTTTTGTGTAAATCACAACAAATCTAGCACCTATGGTAGTTTTCGCATAAATCGTTTAACTCATTCGCTACGAGGAGCGTCTGTAGGTACAGCCTATCAACCCCCCCTTCTCTACGAGGAGCGTCTCAAAGCCCGTCAAAAACATAGCTTCATTTCCCAAGGAGCGTCTGTAGGCGCCGATTTGTATAGGTCTCTATTCTCGTGTGTAGCCTTAGTACATCTGTGTTATTAAAATAAATCAATCAGCAAACGTTTCTTAAGTGCATTAGATATGCTTTCGGTGATTTTGTACTGTCCTGTTACCCCCAGTTACCGAATATTTTTAATGAAAAAGCCGGTCATTTTTTTTCCTGATTGACGATTGATAATATCCTCTGATATTCAGATATTAATTACTCAGACAGTGAAAGTGACTTGTCTTCCGATGATTATGTTATTTTGAGAGAAGTTTGGCACCCAATTTTCAGCCACCCAGCGGAAAACAGCAGTGGTTATTCCAACAACAACACCACCACCACCCATAAACTGTACATGGCGATTATCGTTCACCCTAGCTTTTTCAGCACTTTATATTAGGAAACTGGACGAATTAGCAAACTAGAAATTATCATGGGCGAACTAGCAAATCTGTTATCTGTTATCTGATTATCTGATGAAAATGTGTGATGGATCAACAAAAGGCTGTCTCAATAAAATGCAAAGTAGTGACTTTGAAAGAATGAAGGATGAAAGAACGAATATTTTTCTCAGACTGGGCCCCAACATATCCTAATGTCAGTCACTCCGCTTCCTTCATACAAGCATTACTTGACAAAAAATAATTTATTTTGTTTATCACCTCACTGAACAATCTTGACAAGTGATATGTTTTAGAAAATTCTGAATTATTTTTATTGTAGCCTTGTCATGATGGAGGCCATGGCAAGTTTCATGACTTAGGCTTATTCCTCATTTAACTTTATTCAGCAAAACCTGTTTGAAAATTAGAAAGTTCATAAGCAAAGAATCCTTTTTTCAAACAGTACTGTAACTTGGTTATTCAGCTTTGTGTGCAATATTCTGTTTTTTTGCTTCATACAACCATTGCCTGTTATTTGTCTTGAAGGAGTCCCTGTATCGTACAAGTTGGTTGAAATGGAAAATCCAAAGTTTATACTCTACAGGACTCTCAGAGACGTGAGATGGACAATACCGACAGAAATGAAGAAACTAGGTTGAGGTGACAAATTCATCTGGCAGGCCCCACTGGCCGTCAATTAATTATTCAATAAGATGGTTTCGCACCGTATAAGTTATAATAAAATAATATATCAGTCAAGCCATTAGTGTAAGTGTCTTGCAATATGTTGTCCTAAAAAATAGTTGTTTCTTGATAAAATTATATAACAATATTCTTAGCTGTGGAGAGTACAGCACATAACTGGTGCTTTATGAAGTTATAATTTATGCACATAATTTTACCAATTTGTGTTATAATCGCAAGTGTTTGTATCACCAAAGACCTAAGTACCAACTAACAAGTACTTTTGCGATAACATTTTTAGCATACTCGTGTCTGTTTACGCAGCGACTATTGATACATACATTTGCTACAGACCAGTACACTGGACTGTATTAGATGTTATGTATCAACAGCAGCTGCGTTTGAGCGTAATGTTTATTTTACTTCTTCACAAACTTAGGTCTTAGCAATACTATGGAGTGTCATAGGAAACAACTTATAGTATTTGTTTGATTGTATCATTGAAGTACCTTCAGGGTGGATGTTTTAGACCATTAAATTATTTTGGTGTTAATCTATCAACAAATATAGTGTTACTTTCACAAAATTGTGCCCAAAAAATGAGATCTAATATACTGTGCAATAAAAGTGTACTCCACACATAAATTTGTGAATTTGTGGTCCTTATAAAATGCTTCAGACGTGAACGTGATAGTGTAAGTAACTAAACTGTCCTACGTACAGATGTAATATTACCATACCTGTGAAATATCATTGAGCAAAAAAAATCAATCAAATGGTTTTTCCAATAGTTCTCGGTTATTTTCTCTTACAGCTGTCAAAACAACAAGACTTATTATATCGATTTGGTCTGCAAAAATCAAGTGATTGGCTTAAATTTTATAATGAAAATGAAACTGGGCCAGACTTGACAAATGAAGAACAGAGAATATTTCGTATCACATGATTCAGAACCTTGATAACACTTTGTTTGTAATCCACTGATGACAGCAGGTTCAAGAGGTTGACATCTGAGATTTACTTGGGCCTAGGTTACTTTCCGTGAGATAAAACAAAATACCTTGAAAATCAACTTCTGTTGGTGATTATTAGCTGTACTTGTTGGTTGATAAGAGAAAAAATTTATTCAATAGAATCGCAATTACCGTTCACATTTCACAAGAAGAACGAAATGATCTGTCAAACTTAAATCTCTGCGAGTAGTTAAAGAAGTTACGAAGAATGCATGCGTGTTGCCAGGCTCCTATGTGGAATGCTCTTCTGTTCTTTATTCTGGTAAGTTGTGAATGCAAGTGTAAAATATCGCTTGGTAAACCCTCATCGTCCGGGAGTTCTGTGTTGTGTTGTAACAGTTGATTTGGGTCAGCAAAATGCACTCAAACGCTTAGCCGGGAATCAAATACATGTGTTTTGTTACGGAAACCTCCTTATATGGCAAATTGAGCAGATTCTCCGACGGTTGGATCCGAGTATGACCGTATATGGACGACGACGTCATGCTCGTATTATCACTTCCGGCAGATGTTCTGACGGAGATACACGAGTGACGTGGTTCCTGTCAACAACGCATGCATACTTATCAACTTCCTGGCATACGAAGGGATCATAAATTTTGACATTTCTTTTTTTTATTTTGAAATGTGAAAGGTAATCGCGATTCTCGTGAATAAATTATTTCTGCCATC
>JAVFBZ010028521.1:0-11173 GCA_032466195.1 Katharina tunicata
TAAAGGTATTTCATTTATATGACGACGGATTCTCCACTTCTTAATCTACTCTACTCAATACGGCGGAAAACTGGGAGGAAACCTCGTAAAAAACACCCCTGCGATTGCCGAAGTCACCTCGTGTGACTCCCTCATATATACCTCAGGTCCACTGGGAGATTTGAACCCGTGCGGTACATTGAAGGAGGATCTGCAGTCAGAAGCGCTAACCACTGAGCCACGGCGCGGGGTCCCTGTTTGATTGGGAGTTTAATACACTATACATGTATGTATTTCACTCATATCATATGACGGCGTGCCAGCACATTGGGAGAAGGAAACCACCCTCAGTTACACTGGTAAGGATAAACATGGACAGAAATCAAACAGGACGCCACAATAAGATTAAGTCCTATTATTGCTGCCCCTTTATCAGAAAAAAAAACAGGGCATAAGAAGCTCTCACTAAATGCCCAAACCACCTGCAAAATAGCATCTTAATACAAGCACATTGCCACATACAGGTATATGTGTATGTACACATTTACTGTAAGCCGCCTGCATGTTACCAATAACAGTTTCTTAATTGGAAGCTTGGAACTTGCTATTTTTGGAACAGTACTTGCAAGCTTGTATATGCCATAGACCCATAATTTACAATTACAGTCAAACACACAAGGCCTGGGGTTTTGATGAACAAGACGGAAAATGTTAGACATGCTCGACATGCTCTAGTCAGCTCTACTACAAGCAGTTTAGTCCCGTGTTCTGCAGTACAAGTACCGTAGCTGGTTTTCTGCAAGATTTTAAAATGATGTGATAACGTTCAGATAATTTTGATTCCTGCACAGCTTTTCCATTGCAGATGTCTACATTTAAATTGACCATAGCCTGCGGCAGGGCCTACCAGCAGTTTACAACTTACACTTTTGTGACATGCAAAGAACAGTTGGGCAGAATTTGACTCTAAGCACTGGAATGTTAATACCTTCATAGAAAGGAGGAATCTTAATGTTAACCATCTGCATGTGTCACTGTGTGGCGGCAACAAAACTAGTGACATCAGCTTTAATGTAGACCAAGGTGTCAAATTTCAACAACTCATAATAGGTGTTTGCAAACAATGGCACCATAATAGTGCACATAAACCACACCCATTTTCCATTTATACAATAACAGTTATTCTACAGTACATGACCCTGTGGTTGAAACTACCAGACTTATAACTTATATTGGTGTTTATCCTGAGATTGGTTTTCACAGCTGTACATTGTATGTTAATGTTTTCAGGCTTAATCTAAAAATCTATCATCTAAAATGTTCATGATGACCTACTTTTATCACTTACATAAATTTGTGTTTGCTTTATTTTTTTAATAATATGTAAGCTTACATGTACACGCAAATGTTCATTTATTAAACAATTGCTCAAAATCATTTTATATACAGGTAACATAAACTAAAACTTCATCCCATGGGCAAACTGACAAAATCTTTTTGAAAAAGAAATTTTACAAAGTTTACAAGATCTGGGGAACCTTTAAATGGTCCTCTTTCACTCGTGTGTCTTTGTGCCAGCCTGATGGGTGACGGAAACCACCCTGAGCGCCATAGTGTTAACCAGAGGGGTGTCTCGTGTCTTTGAGACACCTTGGAATCCATTTGAGACACCCTAACTCAGTCAAATTTAACATGGGAAAGATAGGGAAAATGTCAAACGAGACACCCTGTTTCCTTGAAAATAGTGATTTGAGACACCCTGTTTTTGATTTCTGGCTAACTAACACTTTGCTGAGGGCCACTGGCAACAAACAGACAAGACACTTACAGGACATCACAAACAAATCGGATTCTTGGACTTGGTGCAATTTAGCTTCGAGACCCCACAGACCCTACAAGGGCAGAGGACGCTCTCATTTTATTCCAGCCGTACCGTTTTGAAGTAATTTTATTGTGTATTGCCTTAAAATGAATATGCAACAGTAAATAATGGGTGTTGGATATAGTATTGAAGTGGAAAAGAAACCTCATAAAAATGATTAAGTAGTCTCCCTCAATAGGACACCCTTTAAAAATACCAAGTATGAAGCTTGACTTGTCTATTTTCTTTTGTAGTGGCAGAAAAAGACTGTAGACAATATTGGGACGACAAATCATCAGACTGTCATATGTCATATTAAGGTCTGATTTATTGAGTTATACCAACCTAGAAGCAGAGTTCTGCATCGTTATTAGTTACTACAATTGGTAATCCAGAAGACCACCCCAGTCCATGAGTTTAATTTTATTATAAATTATATAAAGTTATCCTACACTGTTACAAGCTTATTGATATTACTGTTTTACAGGTTTCATAAATATGTAGCTTTAAATCGCTGAAAGATCTATTTCTTTTTCAAGCCTTCTACCATAGTTCACTAAATACAAGTAAACATTATAATCCAACAATAAAAGTGAAAGCTTATGAATATAATTTGTCCTTTTTCAAACGTTAACTTATAGACATTGTGAATTTATAGGTAATTTCAATTTTCAACATTCCTGTAAACTACACCACAACAACAGGGTCCGTTACGCGCACAATATACAAACTTACAATTAACCCGAGGGGGCGGCGTCAAAATAAGGAACGCCATTTTACTATATATACATGTACGCGTTTACACAAGCTTTGGGCGAAACAGTTGCCATTCGTTAGTATTCGGTTTTAAATAGAATTGTGCAGAAATTCGACCACATAATAAGCTCGTTTTCGGGGCATACAAACACCAGAATAATATATTTTATGTTATGCAGAAATAAATAGATGCAATATTGACTTACTTGCGAAATACAGCTTAAATTCCTTTGGGGATATTAAGATCCAATTCAATTTCAACAAACCGGAACTGCAAGTTTCATTGATCGCCAAGAGCAGATAACTACTCTCAACAAAAGCCTATCTTTGCTAGTCGCCTCCCATTTTATCATTCTGAAGCAGAAAAATAGCTGTATTGTAATAAATATAAAAGTACGTGTTTTGTAATGCAACATTTCACGTCGAGCACTGCACGAGATGAAAAGTAAAACAAATATATATATATAAACATCGGTTTTGAATGAAGATAAATACTTTTCAATTTTATTAAAACAGCTCAGTATTTTAATATCTCCTTACTGATGATGGGATAAGCTGGTATTACTTTATCAATTGGTCATTCATTGCCTTAATGTTGCGGAAGACGAAACGTAAGATTCTATAATAGAGAATCAAATCACTCTCTCTCTCTCTCTCTCTCAATCTCGAGAAGGGTACGAGCCTATTTTAACAACAACAACAGTATTTATAAGATGGATTTTCACTTTTTTTGTCACTTTTGAGATCCCCGTCCGAATTTGCATTTTGTTGCCGCACGATCGCTACGGTACATGGAACGATTGATTTTGCCGCATACGCACCCTCGTGAGCAAACGCATCCGCAGCCGACGTATGGAATCGTGCCAACTGATTTGAACTATTTCGATTTTTTGCAGCTTAACGCATACCGCTACCGCGTGTATGGAATCTTAGCTTTGCACTAAGTGGTGTTTCCCGAACAAAGTCTTCATTGAAGCCAAAAACGGAAGGTAAAAATACCAATTAAAGAGCAAAGTTCCTGAAGACAGTGTGGAACATTCATTGAGTTCGTTTCAGCTGGATAGGCAACAACCCTACTCTTTGAATTTTTCCATCAATTGAATTTCCAATTAGCTGCAATTCCTTTACCAACCGATTGAATGCCTATATACAATACATGTATGTACCTGAATTGCTGATGTCCTATCTGCAGATGCTTTGGACAAGGCCACGGTGTTTTATTCTGTTACTTTTCGTAAAGAAAACGCACAGACAACTAGGCCTATAGACGTGCGTATGGAATCTCAGAAAACGCATACAGCATGCATGCCGCGGCCGCATAACGCATAACGTGTAACGCATACCGCTACTGTTTGTATGGAATCTTATAGCTAAAAGTAACATAAGCTCTCAAAATTAGGGTTTTACAACAAATTCTGATTGCCTTGATTTTAACCAACTTTGAAGTTTGTGCATAATCTAAAACAATTACTTTGAAACGAAAATTATTATGTTGGTTCAAGGCTAGTAATAGGCAGGAGAAATCATGCAATAATACGAATTCAACGTAAGGAAGGCCGACCATTTGTCCTTGTATGCCTCAAGTAAAGCTGTTGATCTCGCCGGGTTCATGACCTAATATGAGTTAAGATTTTGAATAGTGGATGGGGGCGGGCCTAATTAGCGTTTGACTTGGTGTAACGTCGGTACATCTTATAGGATGGCTCAGTTATGACAGCTGATTGACACATCCTCATAATAATATTCTGACAGAAAATTAAGTTTTTAGTTTTTAAGTGATTATAAAACTCTCCTTCAACCTACAAATTTGATGTTGGAATTATTGGAAAGCCTCTAACTTGTACTGCTTGAGAAAAATATCAATCTTTCATGAGATTCTGTGATAGTGCAAAATTCAGAACTTTTGAGTGCGTATGTTACTTTAAGGACTAATTTTTCACTATATTTGAATAACGACTTTAAATTATCTTGGAGACCGTTTATACACAGATTATTGTGTATGTCCTGAAAGACACCAAATATGCCATAAGTCTGCTAGGTGAGTTACTGCGTGCCGTGTAATAATGATACTGATTTTTATTTTCTGCTTAAATTGTCTGACAAAATGTTAAGTTTGTCGTGAAATGGAAACGTATAGCTTTAAAAACAATGTTTCCATTTGTACGGACACGGATACGGAAAAAATCGCGCTTACTATTATTTATATAGTGTTTCCATTTGTACGTGTGCGGATGTGGGTGCGGATCGTACGAATATATCTTCGACCGGATCATGTATCGATCGGTACGTTTTCCCTATGCGGAACCTTATGCCACAACTGCACTTCCAGTCTCTGCATATGGAAAATCGTATGAATGGATGGTGCCCGTATATATATATATATGTCCGCACAAATAGAAACGTAGGACGTCAGCAGTTCAGGTGGATATGCCTACTGGTCCAGGAATTTCAGCTTATTGGAAATTTAATTGATGGAGAAATTCAAACAGTAGGGTTGTTGCGTATCCAGCTGAGGCCAGCTCCTTGAATTTTCCACACTTTCCCCAGAAACTTAGCTGTTTAGCTTCCGTTTTTGAAGCTGATTTCTCATTATTTCGCTGTCATCACTAAGCTCGTCCTTTATAGGTGTACATATGGATATGCCTCAAAATCTTACATTTTGTTCGCCGTAAGCCTATTTACCGCGGTATGGACAATACACATATAAGCAAACAGGGGGTACTTTAGCGAATTTCATACGGCTTTTAGATGCACATTGTTTAAATTATGTTCTGAATGAAAACGACTGGAAATTGTGCAATCTGTGTTCATTGGTAGTTTGACCTATACAGCCTGTGATAAAGTTCCGGTTAAAATGGCGATGATCGTATCACGTCCGAGATGATGTGCGTAGTACATTCGATGACTTTAGAGTGTCGTTATACCATACTTTAAATACGCTCGTACATTTCCCAGATTGAGAAGAATACCAGCACTATAATCAGAAGTCCCCTAGTAGGGCCTAACGTTTCTATGGCATCTTTTATTTTATTTTATAAAAGACAGTCAAATTTGTAAGAAATCGACAAAACCATCAGATATAGCACTTCGTGCTTGTTACCAATGCAGGTCGCAGAAAGTTATACAGTCTCATTTCAAGATGATATCCAGTCTGCCCACTACATGGAGATAAAGGCAGATCACAATCTATAACGCCATGATGTGGACCAGAGGGTAGGCCTACATATACTCACCGGTCGTCGTTTAGGAAGTTAGAGAAGAGTCCAGTATGAAAATAAATCGGAACTATTTTGATTTGAGCCATGGAAATGGGCAAAACGACGGACTAGGTGGAAACCGCAAAAGGATTGTACATCGAAAGGTCATGAGTAGATAAGTGGTTGTCTCTGATGCACAGTCTTTCGGAAATGCTGTAAGATCCGCTAGTCAGCAAATTCATGTCCACATATCTGTTCTCAACAAGACATAGATGGCACTTGTTCTCAGTGTAAACCTGAACGATTTGTGGTCCAATACGCCAATGGTGCCTGGTACAATTAATGTTGACCCTGTTACTGTGTGTGGTGGTAAGCTGCAATTTTTTCAAATCATCTAAGAGGTCAACAATTATTTTAAGCAAGACGCAAGTATTCCCATAACTTCAACGTCCGCAGAAAGTGATGCTTACAATTTATTATACCTCATGCACAAATTTGTGGCCTGAATCAATGAGGCAATTTCCTTGTGGAGAATGTGGGTATACTTTTGGTAGCACAGATGACCCAAAGAAGACCGAAGACTGGATGAAATGCCGCGCATAGGTATAACATTTAAAAACTTATTCTGTTTGTCAACGAGAGTTGCAAGATGGCGGCCAAATTCAAGATTTCTTGGCGCGGAACAAGTTTTGACACTCGAGTTACTTCAGATATAATATTTTAATAAAATCAACACAAATAATTGAAGAAAATGGACAACAAGCATTGAAAAAAATACGACAAGTGCAGATTTTGTGACCGCATCTCTCATTACGATACGGACATTGCACTGATTTAGCATTGCCCAGTTCTGTATAACTACTGAGAGCCATACAAAACATCTCTTCACTCTTCTAAATCAGATATAATTCAAGATTCGGAAATTTCCTTGCAAATTGACAAGGTTTCCCAGTCATTACTATTCCAGTCATCGGTTTTTCGGTTGTACAATTTTATTAAATGTTAAATACAGAAACCAACATTCCCTCAGTTTAAAACACCATTCAGAATAGACAACTTTTAATAACGTGCATTATGAATAGAAAGTCGGCCTTCGTCTAATTAGAAGTAAACTTACTTTAGATCGCTATTTAAAGTTGAATTACTCTGTTATACGATGTAGAGCTGTTTGGCTTGCCATTTTGAGTGTTAACATCGACCCCAGCTAACTTTTACCAATCAAAATACAACTTTTGCGAAGTCGATGGACAGCTATACTATAGTATCTGTCTGACGTCACGTAACCCCAGTGCACAAATTCACTCCATTGTCATACGTATCGTTTACTTTTTTAAGCCTTTTTGGGCGTATTGTGACAAGTAAATTTGGCCCTGCCAGGACATATACACACTTTACAGACGGATATTTTTTACCTGCCATATAGGCTTCAAAAGAGGAGCAGGATGGCGGCCAAATTCGAAAATCTCCCTGAATTACTCCAATCTTGTTTTGAAATGTTTGCTTCGGAGCAAGTTTTGGACACTTAGGGTTACTTCAAATATAGTATTGTGATAAAAAAAACAACACAAATAATTGAAGAAAATAAGCATTGAAAAAGGACGGTAAATGCAAGTTATGTGACCTTCCAGTACGATACGGACATTACAATGATTTAGCATTGCACAGATCTATATAGCTACCGGGAGCCATAAAAAAACATCCCTTCATGCATCCTTTTCTAATTCAGATAGAATTCAAGATTCGGAATTTTCCTAGGAAATTGACAAGGCTTCGCAGTCTGTACTACTCCAGTTATCAGTTTTTCGTTTGTACCAATTATGAAATGTTCAATACAGAAACCAACATTTCCTCAGTTTAAAACACTATCCTTTAATTTAAAGAAAAGACAAATTTTGATAACGTGCATCATGAATAGAAAGTCTGTCGTCATCTAATTAGAGGGAAACTTACTTTAGTTTTCAAAAGTTTTGTAAAGCTGAGTAATCTGCATTTAAAGTTGAATTACTGTACTAAACGAAGCAGAGCTGTGTGGCTTGCCATTTTGAGTGTTAACATCGACCCGAGCTAAATTTTTACCAATCAGAATACAAATCTTTCGAAGTCTATGGATAGCTTAATATCTGTCTGACGTCAGGTAACTCCAATGCACAAATTTACTCCATTGTGATACGAATCATGCTTTTTTCAAGCATTTTCTTTTTGGCGTATTGTGACAAATAAATTTGGCGCTGGGGCATATACACATTACAGAGGGAAAATTTTAATTTGTCTTATAGGCTTCACAAGGCCGTAGTGCGCTTTGTTAAACATGTCGGACTTCATTAGTTGTCACGTGATCTTACACTTTTCACTTGATGGGGTAATTTAAGTCATGGTACACTGATTATAAGAAGCTTTATACTGCTATTTTACTTGTTTCTCACATTCTTTTAAAATGTTCTAAAAGGTGCCGGTATAAAACTACGACTTCAGTTCTAATTATGGATATCCGCTAAATCTTCAGTCACGTGTAATCTTCCAAGTACCGTAAACAGGATAGCAATGTGATCACCTCATATACCGTTTATGGGATACTGGATATCAGTCAACCAAGATATGTGAAGGAATAAACTGGCATTGGAGAGGATAGGTTGCTCGCTATATAGAATCTATCCGTGTCAGCCGAACATAAAAGCCCGGAGAGTTGGAGGTATAGCTGCTCTGCTGATGCCTTGCGTCTAGGGAAGCAGACTCTCGTAATATAACCAGACTATTTCTAGTCATACGCAATTATTGGCCCACCGTGAAATCTTGCAGGCCGTGCTTGTGTAGGCTGATCAGGCTTGATTGTGTAAATAACTAGACTGTATGATCCACACCGAATGCTTGTATGCCCGTCATCCCTGTCATCAATTTATATTTATAAGCTTAGACCTAACAGAAAGGTAAGTTAATTCATTATGAAAACCCGTCTGTGTTTATCTGTGTTTCTTACACATAGATAGGCCTATAATGATTGGGAATTGCATGGCGTCGTCTGCGATCATCGCAGTCAATACTCATCTTCCCGTGTGCTAGCTCCCGGGATTCGGAGCTCATACCCAATAGTAAGAGCTCCCGCGTTCTGGTTGTAGAAATCGTTCAGCTTCGAAACACCACCACCATTTTTAATATAATTTATATCATGTGACGCTAGCTATGATCCACCTATTACCGCCCTAAGATTCTTCTCCTGATGACGTCAGACTGATTGACAAACACCATGCACTAGATCGCGATTCATCAACACTATCTTGAACAGAGTGTTAGCCACGGAGACAGATCAGACCGCCCACAAAGTGAGATCACGACACGCCCACAGCTTGATTTTGGCGCGAAAACCTTTGACAAGACGACATTTAAAAAATTAGTCGGTTATAGTAGGTTACTAAACGGCCCTCGTACAGCAAAACTATGAAATATTTTGGATATACTGTTGTCGCTTGCCGAGGGTAATAGATTAATTGTCAGGTAACTCTTAAAAATCACGTTTTTGTTTTATTTTCTTGCTATTTGAAGGCTCCAAAGTTACCGAAACTAATCCATCCCGCACATACTGCATACTTTTCAGGCGCACAACTCTAGGACTCACCCCTTATGGTGAGTCCAGATTCTAGGACTTCCCGTGTGCTGGTGTGCAGCGACAAGGTCATCCCGCAGCAAACTCTAAAGTAGAGAAGCCAGAGACCCGAGTTCAAATCCTGGTAAACACATTTTCCCTTTATATATTTATAATAATAGGCCGGGGAGCCGGGTTCGAATCCCGGTGGAGGCAAACAAATTTTCTTTTTCTACATTTATAAATATATATAGCGAATTAGTTTATAGCTGATTATGTTGTATTACTTCACAGTTTATTCTGGGGGTTTCTGTCTTTTACGGCTTCAAATTGTGCTGATTGATTGGGCGTTGGATTGCTCTACAGTGTATACCGTATACAAGGATATAGGTTTATGGCTTATAGTATACACAAAATAAAAGTTTCCGTTGGCTGTAGAGATCGCGGAGAGGTTTTTACGAGTTTTCTATAAAAACAAAAGCGAAAATACCCTTGAATGCGGTGTTAAACGACAATCAAATAAATAAGCAATGCGTGGGTTCCAAGCACCATGTAAACGTAATATATATCCTTTCTACACGGTAATTACAAGATATTGTTGATTTTCGGGAGCTCTGTGTACATGTTTGTCATGTATGGTGGCCGATGGGGACCATCGTTGCTCGCATACAGTTTTTAGCGCGATGGAGCGACGCGATGGAGCGATGCGATGGGGCGATGGAGCGATGCGATGGGCGATGGGGCGATGCGATGGAGCAATGGAACGATGCTATGAAGCGATGCGATGGAGCGATGCGATGGAGCGATGGAGTGATGCGATGGAGCGATGGGGCGATGCGATGGAGCTATGGAGCGATGCGATGGAGCGATGGGGCGATGCGATGGAGCGATGCGATGAAGCGATGGAACGATGCGATGGAGCGATGCGACTGAGCGATGGAGCGATGGAGCGATGCGATGGAGCGATGGAGCGATGTAATATTGCACTCATTTTGTTTTGCGCATGTCAGAATGAATACGAGGGCGACTTCCGCTGTTGTACGGACAAGGTGCATAGCGTAGTGTTAGAATCTGGCTGGGTTTTTTGTTCTTACTAAATGAACCAAATGATTGAACTCGTGCATTTATTAGCATATTTGCTCAAATTGTTTATGCTGTTCAGTATATCAGTTAGGTCCATTAATTGCATTATTATGGGTTATGCTATTGCTATTATAACTTTCTAGAATGTATAGCGACGAAATTAGGGGTTTGGGTAATTCATAGATTGTTCAACATAAGTTTTCTTCCAGTTTCGACATGAAAATTAATTAATGCCGGTGTTTTAAGTTTTAGACTCCGTAATATCTTGTATTGCCTGGGTTGTAGGTGTAATAGAATTTATTTACGAAGCCAAGCCCAATTGAATTGGTCCCCTCTTTAAATAAGAATTTTTTTATTAGGGGATTAGGATGTGAGATCGTCTCGAAATCGTTCAAAGTCACCATATTAATATAGAATCCAGGACATTTCCCCACTTGGACATTTCCCCACACGGACATTTCCCCACATGCTATTTTCCCACACGGACATTTCCGCACACTCGTATATTAAAGAATGGTAATAATTATAAGAACATTTTTATTCTTCTGAGTAGTAATTTATTTTATATATCGTTTTCAAACATCAGGATTTACATCCGTAACAATTCTATTCTTAATATGTGTCCAAGCCCAGGATGGACTGAACACCTATTGTAATCGTTCCCGTTTTTATTCTTCTTCAGTTTCTTCCATTTATTCTTCTAGACACAGTTTGTGTCAA
>JAVFBZ010028543.1:0-11173 GCA_032466195.1 Katharina tunicata
ATTGAAGGTATATGATAAATAGATTATAATGACAGTGCGGGTACGCGCCATTGTATCAGCTCTCGTTGTCTAAGGTCGGACTTCGTATCAATCTCGTTCTCCGAGCTCGATTGATACTGCAGTCCAACCTCAGCAAACTCGAGCTGATACATAGTTGCGTATCCTGCACTGTCATTATAATCTATTTATATTAGAGATTTATGCTAAAGTAAAGTAAATAAAGGTGTTAAACGTTGAAGCGTAAATGTTTGCATATTTCGAATGCACAAGACAAACGTTAATCGTGTCATTCTCCAAACAATGTAGTTCGTCACATTTTATCATTATTAAACTCTTGGATACTATCACCGGGGAAGCCAGCAAAATAATCACACAAATTGTCACCTTGTTCTTTTATACGATGTGTACTCCCCCGAACACTGCACGCACGAGTATCAAATACCGAAACACGGAGAATGCAGTCAAGACAAAAGCTCTGGTTTAAGCAGTGGTAACTGAAATGAAGGAAAACAGTTTTGGTGTTTGTTCTGACGTTAACATTTCACTCGAGCAAAGAAGAAATAGAGAAATGGATTTATAGCGCTAGCTGTAAACGCGATGCCAAATGCTATGATAAGATACGGTAGATTCTCTACAAAGTCTATTTCATAAATGTAAAGTGCTACAAACATTGACCCAATTGGTATCCAAGATAATACATACGTTATGATAATAGCCGCAATAGCCTTAGAAGAAACGGTTCGTTTTACTTCCATGACAGTACTTCCGCTAAATGAAGAGTTGTTTCGTAAACTCCTCCACTTTGCGACATGAAATCCGATAATTATGGTCAGAGTTATGCAAATCAAGGTGCTAAACGTTGAAGCGTAAATGTTTGCATATTTCGAACGCACAATACAAAAGCTGATCGTGTCATTCTCCATACTATGTAGTTCTTCATATTTTATCATTATGAAACTCGTGGATCCTATCACCATGGAAACTAGCCAAATAATAATACAAATTATCACTGTGTTCTTGAATACAATGTGTACTCTCCCGAACAGTGGGTGCACCAGCATCAAATACCGAAACACAGAGAATGCAGCCAAGAGAAAAGCTCCGGTTACAGCAGTGATAAATGTAATGAAGTAAAACAATTTACACAGGAAGTCGTTCCAAACGTTAGCCAGTATAATTACCAGTTGTACAGATCCAGAAATAAGCGTTGCCAAATCCGAAATCGAAATGTTCAATAAATAGTATATACGTTGGCGAATTCCGAAGCAATTTGCGTCGCAATATTGTAATTATAAGAAAAATGTTTGCAATGGTACCTATGGCAAAAATTACAAAAAATATGTTTGATGTTACCGCTTCCGAGATTTGTTTTGTCATTTTGCAAACCTAGCTGGAGAAGCGGATAAGTATAGGCCACATAATTGATTTGTCAAACCTTTCAAGTTTCATGAACATGCAATGGTTCAGCAAATAACTGTACAGTGATAAAATATTACGTAAAACATTCATTTCACACATTCTGTTTCAGTCAACGTTTTTCAAGGTTTTTGTAACTAATATCAATTTAAACTTTCCAAATGTAACATGATGCCAGAAATACACATGAACACATCCAATACCAAACCACATCACCAAAGTTTTCATTTTCTAGTTTTTATAAAGACACGTGTAATATTTAAGGCACAGAACAATAAGTTTGAATGAAGATTTCCGTCAGTGTTACTTAAGACTCGAAGCTTATCTCGTCTTTAAGTTCGTTGATATTGCACATCCATACATCGGGGGCAAATCAAATCTAAGAATAATATCACTTAAAAGAAGTGGTTACCCGTAAACAATACTTGTTATTTATCATATTCTGATTAACCTCGCCTGTCATGTTTAATCCAACGAAAGTTATTGTACACATTATGCTTGCAAAACGAACGAGAATCAGAGGACACTTCAAGTGCTAATACCATTTACTACTCCAACATGTAGACAATCCGGTGGCTGACAAAACATTTTTAATTTGACTTTTACCCGAACTCAGGCTGTTCCGTCCACTAAACAATACTTATTTCTTCAACCGGACCCAACCACTTGTTTCAAGATGTACTGAACTAAAGCAGTACAATATATGTCTCTCTGATTCGC
This sequence comes from Katharina tunicata, assembly GCA_032466195.1. NCBI lineage: Eukaryota > Metazoa > Mollusca > Polyplacophora > Chitonida > Mopaliidae > Katharina > Katharina tunicata. The sequence continues at coordinate 2,137 of JAVFBZ010028543.1, forward strand.
ATGGCTACTTGCTGAATGATTGGAACGTTTGTTGCAATGACCTGCTGTTGGTGCATTTTTGATACAAGCCAATGTCTCCATTTTGCCTCGACGTGTTCTGCTCTACGTCGGTCTTATTTGAGAATTAGTGTGCCACATGTCGTTTCAAAATTGGCAGACTGAAAGTTCGTCACTTTCACATGCGACAGCTATCGATACTTTAGTTAGAAATATTTTGGCCATCAATGGAAAAAAGTGTCATTGCCTCTGTTAGCGGTAGCTAATAATATGTGATAGAATTCATGATTTCCACTGTTTAATCCTAGCGTTTCCTCTGTTTTATCACTGGCATTAAATCAAATCGTGGCATGTTTTCTCGCCAGCATCAAGCGCGAAGCAACTTTTTTTAAATAATGAATTTTGATTATGGTAAAAGGTTTTTCTTTTAAAGCTGAAATCCACCTATTAATGCACATATTATATTATCATATGTGCATAGCACTTAAACATGCTAAAGATTGAGTGGATACATAACCCCATTACATGCTATTTGCCCTGCAATCTGGAGTCACGTGCGTTAACCTAGCTGTATGACTGTAATATCAATTAGCATAGGTAAACAATCAGCAATTGATAACGGTTATAATTCGTCCAGTCTATCTTCGGAACGGCAATGAATTTTTACCGCACACAAACTATAATTTATAAGGGTAAACGTTGAAGATTTGAATGGTTAAATGTTTAACGTTTGTCCTATATTGTAGAACTTATAGTTTTTTTGTAGAGAAAATTCACAACTTATGTAAATGAAGAGCCACGGATGTATTGGTGGTGTAACAAGTGTAACAGAGGCTGTGTTTATAACCTTTCTGTTCGATGTTTTCTTCCAATACAGATTAGTTGTGTATTAGAATATTTTGTCATGTGTGGGAAAAAACCTATGTGTTCGATGCTTAACCTTGTTTTGTAAACTTTGTTTTACTTACATGTAGCTTCATGATCATTTTATGATTTCTCATGTCCACAAAAGATGGCAAAATATATTGTTAAACGTTTATTATGCATTTAACGTATCCATATTCTTACCTTCAATGTCGCTTGAATTTCAACATCACATTTTCTGACCTGTTTGTTTTGTTTGATAAGGATTAACACCGTACTTAACGTTATTTCACTCATATGACAGCGTGTGCTTATCAAGTTAAACGACGGTATAATTTTGACCATAGATTTGTGGCTATTTTGACTTATTTAGAGCTTTCTCACTTTAGTCATTTAGGATTGTATAGGTCGACCAATTGTCCTAAAACGAGGCCCAAGAACCCTAGGTTAATTGTTGACATTCACGTCGAATATAACCTGGATATATATGCTTTAATATAAAAATAAGACTCTATACAATCGTCCTATTTAATGAAACTTAAATCAATCATGTGTTTTCTGTGTTTAAAGCAGCGCGTCCTTCGTTTAATATGACGTAACTTTGTATCACAGCTAGATCAATATATTTAGGAAAATGATAGAAATATTTACAGCACCTATAATACTGTGCACCAGGGATTAATATACTTGTCGCAGAAGTTGTAGCGTTGGATGTTAGTTTCCAAAAACGTTTGAGTGACCTCATTTGTCTACGCAGTTCAAGAGGTTACACCTCGCACATTACCTGCATTTAGTTTTCATCCCGCCATTACATAGTCAAAAGGTAGTGCATTGGATTGTATCCAACTTTTGTGTTTATCTGAGACATGCAGAGTCGTAACCTACCGAACAATAATCTACACCAGATTTTATAAGTGATCGATATAGTAGAAGAAGGTATTGAATTCCCCCTTCGCAAGACCATATCGTAAGCTTTTTCAATGACTGGAAACACTGCAGCAAAGACTTAATACTTCCTCTATAGTAGAGCAAATTTGACACGAAAACCACTTTGTAACAAATCATCTCTCTAAAAACCATATTAATATTGCGTTAATCATTTTAAATAATTTTCCTCTAAAAACCATATTAATATTGCGTTAATCACTTTAAATTACTTTTCTCTAAAAACCATATAAATATTGCGTTAATCCTTTTTTCCGTAGTTTTGCATAATCTAGATATAAAGGTGATTGGGCCGTGTGACGTAGGAAAAGACAAGATGGGGATTACCACTGCAGAATCAGGAAGACACATTTTAGACGAGACAGTGTTAAAACAAGTCCCCACTGCGAGACATATCCCGCGGCCTGCAGCAAATACGAATCATGTGGCTGCAGGCTTTGAAACATGTAATATTAAAATATGCCTCAAAGCCTTGACATTTTGTGCTATGTGCATTTATAAACTCTTTTTTTAAGAAAACCATTGTAAAATTGAAAATTCCGGCTCCGTTTTGACTTGCGTATTACTATCAGGTATATATTGCCCAATTTTCAGAACAATCCTAACATTATTGACAGAGAAATAGTCCATTTAGTTAGTATTACATCAAGAACAAGAACAACAAAAGCTCCAACAAGAGAATGAGCAAGATCTAGATCCCGTTCACCACGGGGTAAAAAACAGCCATATTTTCAGACACTGATCAGGCATATTCTTAAGCATATAATATGTCACACTGCCTTTCCATGGAGAAGAGCCTTGTAGAATGAAGAGCTTGTTTCAGTTCATGAATACTAAAATCACATTTTATAGAAAAGTTATCAAATACCTCTGCTCCATTTCTTTTTTACTTTGGATAACATCAGGAGGGTAGCTATTATTGCTCACACAAAGGCAAAGTTTCCAGCCAGGACGAACTTTTTAGCAGTAGTAACAAATTCAGTATTAAAAGTAGAAATGGTTGGAAAGATGTTAGATTTATTACCTCCCCTGACAGCCTTGACTATGCTATGCGCTGAGATAATGGATGATTGGCTACTTAAGCTAGAACCAAAATTCTTCCAGTGTGACTTTTGATTCCTTGAATGATACGATGCGGTACGGCTTTTTCTGTTCATAATGTACTAAATCATCAACGCATTGTTTGGTTGGCTCTGGTTTCTGCACGTTTGCGTTCTTTTATAGCTAACGAACAGAGTTCAGTCATCCAAGGGACCGTGGTTTTCATGCATGGGTTACCTCAAGATTGTGGGATGGATTAACTGACAGCTGTATTAATTGCTGCAGTAACATTGTTTGAAATACTATTAACAGCATTACCATATACCTATGAGCCCCATCCGCATGTTACCGAGCCTTCTGATAATTTTCCGTATCAGATGTTTCGTATCAGTGTCAATTTGGGACTATTTTCCCATTGCTCTTTACTGGGAATTCCCGATGACTTTATGGAAGAAAACATCAAAAGGAGAAACGAAAGCAGAATAACGTCACGTCTTATCGTTGTCCTGGTTTCCTTTTGCGTAGTAATATATGTAAACATACCCCCGGTTTCCGCTTTAATTTAATTTAATCTGACCTGTTATTTTGTGACATGTGTATTACTCAAGTCATGACAGATTTGTGGGATAAATAAGGCAATTAAACAGAGTTTTCAAGAGCATAAATCTGGCCACTTTAGTTGAAGTATTTGAAATAGCGGCTTTGCATTGTTTGAAGTAGTCCTTTGCGCCTTTCATTCGAGAGTCCGTGTAAGTTCGACAAATTACAGATTACGCAGGAGCTACCAACATAGTCGATTCATGAAGTACATTCAGTTTTATCTAGCATAGTATACAGGGATTGTACAAATCCACACCATAAACTGATCCTATGCCATTGCAAGCTGTATTAAGACATTGGATTCAGTAGTTAAAACTTAGGTAGAAAAACCTATGTAAATCCCAACCCATCTCTGACAAGTGTAGCCAGGTAACTATGCTTGCTCTTCAATCTGTCTAACCTTTCAAATACATATATAGACACACTATATTTTATAGAACTTTTAAAAATGTATCCTGCAAAAAAATGACATCTTCAGTTACCACTTAATTTGAAGCTTTTTTTTTAGTTTATTGACCATGTGAGAACAATTAATAAATATTCTGGTGCATAACATTAAATACCATTATATAAAAAGTAGGCCTAAACCATGGTTACAATGATTCCGAATCATCACAGCCATTACTTTTTAACTTTGAGAGTCTTGACTATTTATAGCATATCACCAGCAATAAGAGTTCCTTCCACTGGTAAACTGCTTGCTTTCTTCACAACACTTTCGGATATACTTGAGCTCGTATCAAATTGTACGCTGGAAGCTAGCACTTCAAAGAAAAAAGCCAAAATACCTAACTCAGAGTGAGGACTGTGTATTTTCGTTTGACTGCCAGCTTAACTCTCTGTTTGAGTGAACACATGACATGTTTGTTACCGGACTGCTTGGTTCACGGGACTGACTAAAGGAGCATGACTACTAGGAAGTCATCGAATGTAATATGCACATCATCTCAGACGTGATACGATCATCGCCATTTTAAGCCGGAAGGTTTTCACAGCCTGTGTGATAAACTGCCAATTTAGATCGATTTTAGAGTTTCCATTTGTTTTACATTTAAAACATAATTTAATATAAACTAAACATTGTGCATCTAATGCCATTATAAATTCGCTGTTTACATTTGTGTTTATTGTACATACGGCGATAAGAAGGCTTCCTGCGAACAAAATGTATCATTTTAAGACATATTCATACAGCTATCACTGCCGCGCTTAATGACTGTTTACACTGAACGCGAACACGACCACTGCAACTTTCTGCACGACTTTCCGTGCGAATCATCTTTTATACTTGAAACGGCGATTCGCGCGGACAGTTGCAGTAGTCATATTCCTTCTGACAAATACAAACAGAAATTGTCTTTATTACGCCTTCTAGTGAGCAAATGTATGCTATATAAAACACGAAACACATACATTCAAGTTCTGATCATGACGGGCTATACATAATCAGACAGCGAGAATGACGCGTTAGCAAGATACTTCTTAAATGAAAGAAGAAAACGAAAACAACGAAGTCTTCCAGAGACGTCCTACATATGGTGAGTATCATCACAATTCAACAGATGTTGCTGTATTTATTTACTTGTTTAATGTGTTTGAGGTCCCGACGACTTTTGTCATAAAGGATTGGCTTTTCTTGTATTTCCAAAATTAGCTGTTCTGTCTTATCTGCTGTCATGACGAGGCCGTGTGAAAGGGTGAACTGGTTCAGAGGTCACTTAGAACATGCTCTGAACACGCTCTCTGATGAGATTTGTTCACGCAAACTTTCACGGGAACAAAATTTTCACCGCGTTCGCCTTCGCTTTCAGTATAAACGACATCATTGATATTGAAGTTAAGCGATCCAATGCGACCGTCGCGGTCTCGGTCGCAGTCGCGGTCGCGTTCAGTATAAACAGGCCTTTAGTGATGACAGCAAAATAACGAGAAATCATGCAAGGTTTGGACAATGGACTAAAAGAGGGATTCTTAACATAAGACTAGAACATTAGCAGGAAAATGGCAGCCCAATGCTCAATTGACTAAGCCACAGATCAACCCACGTAAAATGACCCTATGATTTGAAACACTTACATGTACTGGACATACTCTATTTACCACAATATACATGTACACACAGATTGCATTACTAAACATAAATAAATATAAAAACGATTTAAACAGTCTAAAGTTTTGGCGAGAATAGTTACAACTTAAACGCTAGTCAAAGTATGTGTGAATTGATCAGGAAAACTAACTATTTTTGTTATAAAAATTGACTTTAATATCCTTGAGCACAAGGAAAAATCCTAATCTAGCATTTTACTCGCCCAAAGAAGGAATATAAAAATGGATTAATAGCGCTACCTGTATACACGATTTCAAATGTTACGATAAGATACGGAAAGTTCTCTACAGTGTCTATTTCATAAATGTAAAGAGCAACAAAAATTGACCCGATTGGTATCCAAGCCAGTATATAATATACAATAATAGCTGCAATAGTCTTAGAAGAAACGGATCGTCTGGCTTCTAGGACAATATTTCCATTAAGGGATGTGTTACGTAGTAAACTCATCCGCTTTCCTCATGAAATACCACAATTACTGCCAGAGATGTGCAAATAAAGGTGCTGCAAGTTGGAGCATACATGTCTGCATATTTCGAATGCACAAGCCAAACGCTGATCGTGCCTTTCTCTCTATTATTTAGTTCTTCATATTTTATCATTATGAAACTCGTGGGTCTTATCACCATGGAAACTAACCAAACAATTATACAGATTGTCACCCTGTTCTTGAATACGATATGTACTCTCCCGAACAGTGGATGCACGAGTATTAAATACCGACACACAGAGAATGTAGCCAGCAGAAAATCTCCGGATAAACCAGTGGTAACTGAAATGAAGTAAACCAATTTACACAGGAAGTCGTTCCAAATATTAGCCAATCGAAGTACCACCTCTACAGATCCAGAAATAGGCGTTACCAAATCGACAATGGAACTGTTCAACAAGAATATATACGTGGGAGAATTCCGAAGCAATTTGCGTCGCAATATTGTTATTATAAGAATAATGTTTGCAATGGTGCCCATAGCAAAAATTACCAAAAATATTTCCGATGTTACTGCTTCCCAGATTTGTTTTGTCATTTTGTAAACCTTATTGCAATAGCTGATAAAACATTCATGTAACACTTTCTGATTCAGTCAACGTTTTTCAGGGAATTTGTTACGGGAGTAAATGTAACCATTCAACTATAGATGTAACATGAAGTCAGAAAGACACTTGAGGAAACCCAACGTTTTCTTGTTCTAGTTTATTTGAGAACTTATATATCATATTTAAAACACAGTGCAATAAGTTCGAATGAAGGTTTCCGCATGTGTTAATTATGATTCCTAGCTACTCTCGTGTTCTAGTAAACACATCCATACTTTGCGCGCAAATAAAGGCTTTGAAAAATATCAAGATAAGGACAGGTTAAATTTGAGGAAAAAAAAAAGTAACATGCTTTGGATGATAGTAACATATCCTTTCCTTCGGGTATACCTCTGTCTATCAAGATTAATCTTACGATGTTTTTTATTCACCATGAGGAAGAGAAACAGAGGACACTACAAGTGGTAATGATATTTACTAATCCAGCATGTAAACAATCCTTTGGCTGACATAACTTTTTTGTTTTGGCCTTTACCTGAACTCAGGCTGCTCTGTCCATTGCACAATACTGAGCAGACATTGGCTGGTATCGAAAATTGCCAACAGCAGATCATTGTCACAAACGTTCCAATTATTCGATAGATAGCCAGGCAAATCAGAGAGACATATGTTGTACTGCTTTAGTTCAGTACATCTTGAAACATGTGGTTGTGTCTAGTTTGAAGGAATATATTTAGCATTTTCCATTTTGCCTCGTCGGTTTCTTCTCTACATAGAAATTATTTGAGAATTAGTGTGCCGCATATCGTTTTAAAATTGGCACACTAAAAAAATCATCCTTTCACATACGACAGCTACTAATACTTAAATTAAAAATAGTTTGGACATCAATGGAAAAAAGTTGCATGGTCACTTAGCGGTAGCTAATAATATGCGATAGAATTCCTCGTTTACTTGCGTTTCCTTTGACTCTTGTGTTTAATCACTGGTATTGAATCAAATCGTGTCATTTTTGTCCCACTAGCATCAAGGGAGTAGCAACTCTTTTTAAATTGTGAATTCTGAATATGGCAGAAGTTTTTTTTAAAAGCTGAAATCCACCTACTAACGTACAGGTTATAACATGATATGTACATAGCACTTGCTCAGGAATGAGAGGATAAAGTGCCCCATTACATGCTATTTACCCAGCATTCTGATGTCACGTTAACCTTATTATATGGTTTAGTGTCTCCATTAGCAAAGGTAAACAATCGGCACATTTACAGCATATACATTGACACCTTTTCCTTGTAATGTTTAGCGAATAGTTAATGGTATTAGGTTGTACTACTTTGTAATTGATAACTGTTATGATTTTTCTAATCCATTTTGGGAACGGCAATGAATTTTCACCACACACAAACTATAATTTATAAGCGCTACAAGATCGGTCAAAAGTTGAAGGTTTAAATGGTAAAATCTTTAACTTTTGTAATATTCTGTAGCGCTTATAATTTTTAGGGTTTTTGTGTTGTGAAAATTCACAACATATCTAAATGAAGAGCTATGGATGTGTTGAAAGTCTAGCATTAGCAAAAAAGGCAAGTGTAACAGAGCCTGCCTTTCTTTTCCAGGTTTTCTTCCAAGACAGTTTCGTTGTGTAACATGAAAAACCTTTGGGAGACGTCATGTGGGGCAAAACTATTTTTGTTCGATGTTCAACCTTGTTTTGTAAAGTTGCTTTACATAGCTTCACTATCATTTTATGATCTCTTTTGTCCACGAAAGATTGCAAAATATATTGTTAAAGGCTTATTATGCATTATTGCAAAATACATTGTTAAAGGCTTACTATGCATTAAAAGTATCCATATTCTTTCAAACCTCGAGCAATGTCGCTTGAATGTCCAACATCACATTTGTATTTGTTTGATAAGGCTTAATATCGTGTTTAACGTTCTTTCACTCATATTACCATGTGTGCTTATCAAGTTAAACAACGGTATAATTTCGTCCATAGATTGGTGGCTATTTTGACTTATTTAGAACTTTCTTACTTTAGTCATTTCAGGAGTGCACAGGAAGACCATTGTCCTAAAGCGAAGCCCAAAAACCCTATGCTAATTATCGGCATGGAAATCAAATATAACCAGGATAACTATGCTTTAATATAATGACAAAACACTATACAATCAACTGTCCTATTTCAAGAAACTTTATTAAAAATGAATAGTTATAATAGCATAATAATACTAACTTAATTTACAGAGCAAATATACACATCCAAAAAACTCTTCCATGTAACTACAAATACATACATAAATCACTTGTTTTCTGTGTTTAAAGCCGTGTGCCCTTCATTAAATATGACGTAGCGTTTTATCATATACCTATGCGTGTTACAGTACTGATACAGACAGGGATTTTCCGATTCCGTATCAACCTACTCTGAAATCCGTA
>JAVFBZ010028554.1:0-11173 GCA_032466195.1 Katharina tunicata
GATAATAAGGTTAAAATCAGTCTATAAGTGGAGTGATGGGATTCGTAAGTTATTAGAAGGGCTGGGTTATGGATGTCGTTTTGCAAACGATATGTGCTCTGATCATTTAGTTAGTTGTATGAAACAAAGAATCAAATATGTGTTTATTTATACCTGGATTTCCAGCATTAATTTAACATCCAGGAATTCAACGTATAATAAACTGATTTGTCATTTTGGTAAAGCTAGATATTTAACATTTTCTAATTATGTTCCATAGAAAACTCTATATATATTTGCACGCTTTAGGTGTGGATACCGTGGCTTATGTATAGAGAAAGGCAGTTATTGAAATATACCAGTATCTGAACGTTTATATATCAACTGTAATATGGGAAAGGTCAGGAATGAATACCACTTTTTATTGTGCTGCCCATTTTACAGCTCATTACGTAATAAGTTTTTCAGGTGAGTTTATCTGTCCTGGCCTAGTATATATAAATTTAATACGTTGTTAAATCCGAAATCAAAAAAGGAAATGATCAATATCAGTAATTATATTTGTGAAGCACTTAACTTGAGAAAAAGTCAATATTAACTCCCATTGTCAGTCACCAATGTATTATATAACAATTCATTATATTATTTGCTTCTGAATACACTGTATTATATAAATACTGTCATTTATGAGTACTAATGACTCGACTGCTGTAATATTGTTTTAGGAGAAGCCGTAATGGCTTATTCCTGCAATAAACAAACAAAACAAACAATTAATATAGCATGAACAGATAACGACCTGAGCAATATAACGAAAGCAAACTGTTACATGATTTTATTGTTTACTGAATTCTGGATTGACAGAGCTGAACAAAATATAATTCCAAGATTAATAATATAATTCTCATTTCTTACATTTAATGACTCGATATGCGCTTTTAAATTATGTTGCTCGAAATTATTATATTATAATACATAAATATATTGACAATAAATCTATCATAACTTTTTTTAATAAACTTCAAGATATTCAGCTTGATGGCTTGTTCGCATCTGTTTTACGCCGTACTTATTTTACTCATATGACGGCGGCCACTTGAATGCGTATTTTATCTATTACTTGTCGTATACTTCCTCCAGACGTTAAGGAAGTGTTAAACATGTCAAACATCGATCACTGATTTCTAGCTACATCTACTAGTATATAAATCACTCCCATCACTCCAAGGAAGAAGTATAACATTTTTCTGTATTCTTGCCAATTGTACTTTCACTTGCTTCTCAGAGTTACTGTACTTGTAATTTCTAGTTAGATCACATCCGGAAGCTGGGTATGAATGCGCCTTTGAAATATATTAGTTTTGCAGATTTGGTATTTCCTTCACTAGTTGGTCAATCTCTATTCTAACTAAAGGAGGACATTTGTCATCCACGAAATGTGACTGGCATAGCCGACGCGCACTGCTGGCAAGTTGGCAAGAATAGTAATTTCCAGCGATCCCAATGGATCACATTACTGCGCGTATGTCGACACAAACTGGTCACCTCAATGAGGCAAGTTCAAAATGACAGAGCCTGTATATGTACGAACCATTGAATCATTTTTACTTACTAACAATATGCAAACCCAGGACAAAAGGTTTTTTGGACAATATTGTTTCCTATTCTGCTCTTGTATTAGATACAACCGGCAGGATTACAATAAAAGAGTAAACACGTTTAATACCTATATGAAATTGTCATTCCAGCATAAGGAATATTTCACTAAAAACATCATTTGTGTCGAAGCGCTCATGAACTCCAATTCGAATTGTACATGCTCTTCAGTTTAAAACTCACCTAATCTGTGACAAATACCTCTGATTAGTAGCAGAACCAATTAATCGTCGACGGTCGCAGCAAAGTAAAACATGTTCTACTCGCCAGCATATGAGGGCCAAGGCTTTCCATCGATCAGTCGAGACTCATTAAAGACAATCACCATCAAATTAGCCGCAGTCATCATATACGCTTAGCTTTACATATTTTCAGATGTAGGGAAAAAAAATTTTGCTGGCCTCAACCGGGATTGGCTTTATATAGGTCATGTTTAACCATTGTTTCGAATACAAATTCGTCAACGAATTGAATAAAATAAATGCCCAATAAATATACCATTGTAACGTATTAACATATGTGTACATATGAACTTCGATTATTCAGTACCGTTTATTCAGTACAATGCTATTTTGGTTTAAAGGCTTTGACTTATATATTGCCTTTTGGTTGGTTTTTATTTGAATCGATGTCCCGACAGGGTCCCCAACAAGTCTCCAACAAGCTTAGTCCGGCCCTGGTGTTACGCCTCGGTTTAATTGGCCTATTTGTATTTAACCTTAAAATGTAGTAGAAATAAAAGATATTCGGTCATGTCATCGATTTCGGGAGTGTTAACATGGCTGTCTTCTGATAGCGATAACAGGACAGCGTTGTCATGGCAGATCTGATGTGTTTTTACTTCACCCGAGGAAGTGAGTGTTGGTGATAGGTTTTATGTCTAGGCAAGTGTGACTCATTCAAGGTGTTATTATATCTCTATAAGCCATTACAAATCATGATAACATTAATTTCTTTGTTTGGTTGGGGTTAACGCCGTACTTTAGGTTATTTAATTCATATATCACTTCGAGCCAACCCATTGAATGAAGCACATCAACCTCAACGATATTGGAAGCAGACAAGAATACCACAGGATAAGAACAGGGCTGCAAATAAAACTCCACAGATGAATCGGCTTTCTGGTACCCCTTAGCTCTGGGAGCACCATGGTACATGGTAATAGGCGAGTAAGCGCATAGTGTTCGCTATTCCTCCAAGCTCCTGACTGAAGCCAGACCAGATGGTTGAGTTACAGTTATCGACCCACATCTCGTGGTTTGTGGTCATTAGCAGGATGTCCCTGTGTTAACCTGGCGCCACTTGGTCAGTAGGAGTGATCAAGCTTTGAGATACCGGAAAACTTTCCTTATATACCTTAGGTTAACAAAGGTCTTCAAACCTATAACTTCCGGGAAATGAACTATAGGTGCTTATTGTGTTCCGTTGCAGAAATATTTTTTTTGTATAATATCTTTCAGGCTTTCGAATCATCATTTTAATACGTCTTTGTGTGTCTTTAAATCATTTTTTGTAGGCTATGAGTAAAAATTTAGATAATGACAGAAATCTATAAAATTTCACAAATGTTAAGCACTGGAGTCGACGTGATAAATATAGACGAAGACGTATTGTATTTGTGTTTAAATCATACCAGGCTTGTAATCGTGTCCACTTCGGCTAAACCTAGGTACAATTGGCCTATAAAACCTTTTCGTATTCACCTTAAATACGTAGAAGAATCAAATCTATTGCGTCTAATCATTGATTTCCAGGGTGTCGACAAGACTATTTTTCTGATCTCGGTTGTCACGTCGTCGCGATCTGATGTGATCAAACTGGACGCGAGATACTAAGACTGGCCATCTCCATTTTCTATTGACGACACTTGGTCATTAGCAGTCGATAAGCTTTGACCAACATAAAATTAGGAACTTCCATCTTATCGGGTTTAAGATCGTTTATCATACATGGATTTTGTGGTATGCTTAAGAAGAATATGACAAACATACATCTAATTCAAAATAAATCAATTTCTTCACTTTGTACAGCATTGGATATTGTCACAATGCGTTGTCCATCAGGAAGAGTGACATTATAACAGTCACGAAGTTATATAAGTGATGGTAATAACAGAACGTATAACATCATGCCACTTACATATATCTCAGTAGCATGATATCAGTAGATGACTAGTGAATTGACGTGACAGCCAGAGATAGCTGGGGACATCAGCTAAAGATGGAAGCCAGAAAAGGGAAGTCGCAAACGAAGACATATAGAGTGCAATACAAACAACGAGTAATGAGAGATGAACGTGACAAGGTGGGGATGGTATCGTTTGGACATTAGCTCAAAATATTCAGTGAAAGAGAATTGGATTTGAGGATCAAAGAAAAGCGAAGTGGGGAATTCGGACCGAAAGCAGCTGATTAAAAGTCTCGAGGCTAGTCGACTCGTCAGAATCTAATGTTGACATTGCACCCGATGGAAGCCAGACGATCTCATCTAATCGGGTTTGAAATATTACGTAACAAACTCAGTAATAATTCTCGACGCTATTTGCTCATACAGAGTGGTCAAGTTTTAAGAGCAAGAGAAACTAAGTAGGTGCCAGATAATGGTCACTTATCTTATAACATTTATCGATTTTCCGATACTCGTCATACAGATACTAAAAGTAAAATCAATATAGTTTCCCATTTTATTAGACCCCATGACAGCATTGGATATTGTCACAATCTGTTGTGTAAAGAAGTGTGACATAACAGTCGAAACAGTGCTGGATACTAAAACTGCAGGTGTGACAGTGAGACAATTTATGTGTTACGGAGACTACTGGAGGCCATAACAGCGAGATAAGTCATATGAAACAGGACAGGTGCTGTCAAGCGCAGGCAGAGAAACATTGGCAGAACAATCTTTATATTATAACGGTCACTTAAACATAATTGTACATGTATGTTCCTGATACATATCTTGTGGGAAATAATTCAATTTTCCCCGTAAAATCCATACAGTCAAAATAACTTCAAAGTAAGGGAAATAAGGAGTCATAAGGGACTCACAGAGGCGATAGCAGCGAAAACAATCATGCCCAAAGAAACTGTAATACAGCGAATGACATCAAGAGAGCCGAGTGTGATAGATTAAATGGTGGTAAGAGATGAGATTTATCTCTGCAGATCGAGCTATTTACAAAATTGTCAGCTTAAATGAAATTATAAAACTGCCACGCCATTTATATTTTAGGCTTATTTGGTTAGTTTTATAAGCTACGCCGGTCAGACTGATTAACCAGAACAGAAAATGTCAGAAAATAAAATAGTCTATGAAAATAAATTCAGAAAGTGTTGGCAGCATCATTTTTGAGTAAAAGATCGAGTTTTAAATTATTTGGTTTTGAGCCTATGTCCGAGTCTTTTTGTTATCTGCCATCTCTTGTCGGCACAAAACAAAAGAGGTACAATTTACAACGAAATTCATTCCGCTATCACTTTTACCGGAAATAAATAAGAAAGAATAGGACATACATGTCTTTTTGATGCACGACATGAAAAAAGAATTTAAATAGCAGCTTGGTTTTGTTTAGAATGAAAGTAATATTGTGAGTGAAGTAAGATAATCAAGGCAACACAAGGTAAACTAATATGAGGGGATTTTGGTGACGATTTTAAGTCTAATCGCTTGACCTATTTTAGATGGCAAACAAATTTTAAAAACCTGTAACTCTCTCCAGCTAATGAACCTATACATGCTTAAGAGCCAGGCCAGTTAATTACACCAGAGCAGACGCCAAGGTGTGACCACGAGACCAGGCGCAAATCGCAACACACGAAGACTCATGAATAAAGCTTGAACAGAGAACTACCTGAGCAATTTAACGAGGATATAATGTTTCATGACTTTATTGTTTATTGAATACTGGATGGAGAGAGCTGTACACAATATAAATCTATTCCAAGGTATTTAATCTCATTTCTTACATTTATATGCGTTTTATAATTATTTTGCTCGAAATAATTATGTTAAAATACATTGGTGGATTGACAATATATCTATCATTACCTTTTTTGAACATCCTTCAAGATATTCAGCTTGATGGCTTGTTCGCTGTTTTACGCCGTACTTATTTACTCATGTGATGGCGTGCTACTTAAATGCGTATTTTCTCTATTGTCGTCAGACGTAAAAGATGTATTTAACACGAGAAACACGCTTAGATTTTAGTTTGAATGGTGTTTATAGTAGATGCATGTGTAGCACATTCATTCGCCGAAACTTTCACCAGACAGCCATTATTGCCTATGTAATTTGGCTAACTTGTCAATTGTGATGCTTCTGCTACTGTGACCATTTAACCCTACAAAAACATGACGACTGAGATGGAGTTTCAACTTCTAGATATATTGGTGAGCGACGTTTCGATCTAGATACTAAAATCGTTTTCAAGTATATAGATCGAAACGTCGCTTACCAATATATCCAGAAGTTGAAAATCCATCTCAGTCGTTATGTTTTTTGAATTTACCCAGCTTCTATATGCCACTCAAACAAGACATTTAACCCTATCAAAAGACTTGTCTCATAATTTACCTTATCTTTAATGTACGGTCTATGGAACAATTTCCTCTGTCATTCACAGACGCTCATTCATTAGAAGACAATCACTCTGCTACATAAATCTAATAACTTCGTTCTTTGAATACCACGAACTCGTTATGTTGTCAATGACTTCAATAAATTCAAAAACAAATTATTTGAGTAGATCGACTGCACATAAATTTAGAAAGTTTAGTTATGCTTCCGTGTATGAGATTTTGATGGTCAATATACTCGACTCGCAGTATAATTTAATAATTGTAATTGAGTTGTTATGTTTTGATTTATTACTAAATTAAAGTTTAAATTATAAAGTCATGCATGAAATCGGACTAATTAGATACGGCATCCACCAGGCACAAGCATTGACAGGAAAGGTCACAGGATCTCAAGAGCTAACAGATTGTGATATTATGAATGCTTTTCGAGAATAAATGGTTTATTACACACACAACTGTCGTTCTTGTGCGTGCCAAATGTGCCTCGTACTACATAGCAACCACGTACATGGTATTAGATAAGTGGCCATTAACACGTGGAGAGGGCATTTCCTAGCTTTCGTCTCTCTTCTTTAACCTAATCATTCTTAAAACTATTCAGTCAAGAGTTTTACTGAGATTGCCACACGAAGTTTCACGTCAAAATTCCTTATAAATGGCAATTGACAACGCCACATGCGGATCGATAATGTTGTAGCGGGCATGTCGTCTAAGCGCCTGGCGCCTGCTTGCAATAGAACAGCTGTCAAATGGCCAAACTAGAACTCAGTTAACCTTCCTTTACCAAAATCTCTGTATTTTTTCAAAATCAATTTTTAAGAATTTACTGAAATGAGAATTCGCTTGATTTTTACCTTTTATGAAAGGGTGTTCTCCTGTAAGAGAGATCAGAAAATTATATGATAGGTTTTATTTCCCCCTTCATTATATGCTCTCTGGACAGAGTCGTTCCTGTTCTTGTGTCCTGTAAATGTCCTGTGTTTTCTTGCTTTGTTGAGGGTGGCTCATCCAATCGGCTGGCACGCGGCTGTATGAGTGAACATCATTAAGTGCAGCGAAAAAAACAATCAACTAAATACACAAAGATGAACCCCCGTGCATTTTTTATAGGGTGATTAAGAAATACGATTTAGAGACCAATTTTCCCCAGGCTTAGTTGGAGTGTGAAAGATTTCAATCCTGGAGTGATTTACACTAAAACATTCCATCTAAGATTTCTTCTATCATATGCACTTCTCCTGTGCTTAAATCCGTGACATTTTGTAGCTTTGTTCTTTTATCTGATTTACAAATGATTCTACACATGGATTTTAAGCTGAATAAACCTATAAGAAAGAAGACAACTGAATCCAAACATTAACTAAATAAAGACATTAGTGCGCAACATAAACCACTACACGCGATTTGAGCCTTTATTGGAAGGTATATAGAGCATTTGACAGCGAATTTTAAAGAGAATGGTTTTGATAAGGGTCAGAAGTGCCAGGGTTGTTTGAGTGACGGTTAAACAGATAGTAAGCACCATTTGATTTGGCTGGAGTCCAAGATTGAAGAATAACTTATCTGAATCGATTAACTTTCTATGTTAACGTTCAGCCGTCGTAGATTAATGATTAGGTTACAGCTGAACACAAGGAAAACAGACACACCAAATAGACCCTGGTCAGTTTGATTCCAAAAGTAATTTGGTCGCGTACTCTGTCAGAAATTTACCGTCTTATCACAGCCGGACAAATATAGCATTGAATGGACCAATAAGCCAGTTTAAATACAACATAATAGTAACCTTAACCATCTTGGTATTGGGCTAAAAAAATGTCAACGTTTGCTGTATGTCCAGTGTCCACATCATACAACCAATTACTCCCACAAGAGAATCTAAACTGCTATGCAAGTAAGACGTGTATGTGTATGTAGCCATTACTATATGGAGACCGGATCCATTCCCTATTTAGATTTCCTTTGTCTGATACCCACACTGATAGATACATATTGTATGTTGTCTTTTAAAAGTGTTTTTTTTTTTTTTATATATTTTGTAATGTAATGAACAAAAACAAAATCGTGACTTTTCCTATTCCAGTTAACTTGACAGTAACTATGGTAATATACCTCAAATTAAGATCCTCAAATTTGAAATGGTGCAGTTACACTCTGAGAGTTGTAGTAACGCCTTAAGGGGATTCCCTTTTTTAGGGACCTTTGATCACGACGAATCAACAGGCAGTTAATTTGTGAAATCCCCTACTCTTTCCACCAATCGAATAGTGTGAATGCACGTGAACAAAACCAGGCTTGGGCAATTTGACTATAAGTTGAAATGTTCTACAATACGAGACCATAAACCGCGATATCACGTCATTTTGAACGAATTGTTTTAAATGTATAGAATTCAAATTTCAAACTTATAAACTTGGGAAAAGTTTGAATTCGTTGCAATTGGATCTAGAGATCAGGCAAAGATGATTAATTATATAATCGCTTTCTTGGTATAACAGAAGGTCGTTCGTCCTTTGTCTGAGTTGGTTTAGGTGTAAAGCTCTGTATGGTGTATAGCCATAAAAGCGCTTCTAAGGCATTTTATAAGGAAACGAGGAACGAGACTGGTTGATTTACTGCATGCCGACTTTCTACGCCTGAGCTGTCAAAGTCGATACGAACAAACAAATTGGGTCAGGAAATTAGGACTGTAAGAAACTAACGAGCAACTCATCCATTTATCGTTGCTCAGCGCTTGTTTGAGCCATCAGTCAGCCCAGATCAACGAACTCCTCTCTGGTTATCACACGATAAACTCATATGTACGTACTTATGTTTTAAAACCCATTTTTACCCTAACCATTCTGCGAGAACATTACACTCAACAGTCTTGTGCAAATATCTTTGTCGCGTGCATGGTGACACGTTGTTGTCTGTTTTAACGGCAGCGTCTCTTATAACCTCATCAACTAATTGAGGGCTTTTGAGAGTTAATCAGGTAATTACCTGCAGACAATCACAGGTGTTTGTTTACAAGCTGCCGATTGGAGAAAAGCCAGGTAATAAACGTTCTCTCTACTTACAATTGGGCTTTACCGCTCCTTGGGAATTTTACTTTGATTTCGCGTTTAATGAATGGTGGATAGGGAAATGTCACAGCACCCGATACAATTTGAGTAACTTTACATAATTGTTTAGCAGCACTTTCTAACCTTAAATCATTCTTTCACAAAAGGCTAACAAAATCTACATGGGGTTGAGTCTATATTTTCGTTCGAATAGCCACCCGAAAAAAACTTAAATACCGCCATCATTCATACTGTTTTAAAAATTTGAAATCGTTTTCTTTACTTTGCTAACTTTCACTTCAACACAAATAGACATTTTCTTTCACAATTTTTTCTTGTTTTTGTTGCGTCTACTGGATCATACTTTCTCCACAGTTTGACAATTTTTCTATTAAAGTTAAAAAATGTGTCAATTTAAAGTTTCCCGGTTGTTAGTGATGAATGCAAATAGCCATGAATTTCCTCGTCGTATAATTTTCCCATGATATATTCTTTTAGGGATCAATGTCATTACATGGTGGGCTTTCAAGGGTTTCCAACATAAACCAAAACTGGCTTGGAGAGCTTTGCATATAAATCGAATAAAAGTGGCCCTGTATAGGCTTCCTTTGTAACTAACGGTTTTGTGAAAACACTATCAGTCGCGATAAATCGTTTCTTTTGCCATCATGTCTATTATATCCCTCGTGATAAATATCCCTGTCTCGCTTTGAGAATACAGCAGCCATGTTGAATGTCAGTTCCGGTTTCATCTTGGAAAAGTTCAATCCTTTGGTGGCATTTTTCTATAATTATGTACTTTTTTTCGTTTTGTTTAGAGTTAACATCTTCATGAATACAAATTACAACTTCCTATCCAAAGGCTACGTGTGTGTTCCTTTAATAGTCTGTTGGAAATTTGCTACATTTGTTGTCTAATCAATATTAATGATTTCGGAGACCATCCTCTAGATTATGTCCGTGTGCAACACTGTACAATAAACCTTACCTTTCGACAAAATATGCAACAGTAAAACAAAGTTTAGCCAATGTTTTATATGTAAGAAAGCAAGAACATAGTATACAAAAACTGTGTGCATCTTTAAGGATAGTAAAGCATGAAACGATTTTTCTGATGTTTATTATGTATTATATCTTGCATTTGTAAATCACACAGTGTGGAAGTTGATATTATCAGTTCAACATTGTAATTTTAAACAAACATGATATAAATCACTTTGGTAGATTTATGGCAGGAAGTTTACGAAGGTATCTTATTTAATTTTATTTACAATAAACACATGATCGAAACTCCAGTTATACTTGTCGAATTGTGCTGAGATCGGTTAATAACAAGTTATGGTATATACCAAACGAAGGCAAAATAATAATAAAATGGTCCAGAATAGTTATAAGAAAACGTACTCTTAATTCACAATACCTTACTAAAAAGTCAAATAAAACTGTTAAGTAATAGGGTTGGACGATAGATTTAAATTGATTGACTGGTTAATTACATGATTCATTGCTTCAAAATTAATTGGATAATATCAAATGATTGTCTGTTTTTTTTAAATTACAAAATTCTGTGCAGCAGTAAATGTTACTGGATAACGTGTAAATGGATGAAGTATAACTTCCTTAATAACGCAACTCCCACTCCAACATAGAAAACTTAACCTTATTACCTGTTCAAAGTGTTAGAAGTATCAGATTGCACGACACGTATGATTTACCGTAACACAAAGCACGATGAGATGTAAATGCCTCTAGTCACGTTTAGTCCTTTGAAGATTAAATACGGCTCCATTAGTTCAACTTACTTTAATTGCTCTCGTGGTAGAGAGGTCCGGTTTAATTGGGAAATACCTGAAAGATCTTACTTCAAAAGATTAGAATTTGACATTTGCTCACAATTTCTGAATCAAAAAC
>JAVFBZ010028565.1:0-28992 GCA_032466195.1 Katharina tunicata
GCTATTCATTTGTGCGATGCTTACGCGACCTGCACATATTTTTAACCTCCATGTGTTAAACAGTAAGCATATAAAATATATCGTGCTCGCGGGAAATTTTTTTTGAAAAAAAAGAGGCCTTCCCGGGAGATTAACATATTTTCAAGCCGTGGTTATGAATACAAAATGTTGTGGCTACACTGTCTAGGTAACATTGACTACATTTTAAATAATGTTACTTCCACTGGGTTAATTATCCTAAAAAACAAACGCTGCTACTGAAGATGTTTATATAAAGTGAGAAAAAAAAACTAAAAAAAACTAAATGATCTATCGAGTCTTTGCTTATAAATAAATTAGAATTTTGCAAACTTACACTTCAGTTGTCTTAGTCTCCTCCACTTCTATATCTATACTGTCAAATTTGTTCAGTTTTGGAGACTCCACTCTTATCGGTTCTTTTCCTTTCGGTTTTTTAGCTCTGGTTTTTGCAGCGTTCATCTTTGATAGCTGAGCTTTTAACTCTTCCAGTTTTCCACATTTTGCTAGACGAGCTTTTACTACAGCTGGGTCAATTAAAGGCTGGAAAGAGTAAAAAAAAAAAAACTGACTGGTGGTTCATAAACATAAAAAAGGATGAAATTTAATGATAGCCTTAGAAGTTTTTTAATCTTATTTTTATAATGGAATATATTCAGAAATCATTTCCAGTTCAGGGTGTTTAAACCTTTGATTAGGAGACAGGGTTACTGTGCCATCCTTCCATCATGTGAAGAACACATCTAAAAACTATCTGAAAATTCCTTTCTGTGATATTATCCTCACATAATCTGAAATCTTTTAATACCTAGAAGCAACAGACCTGTCAAATAATTTCCGGGACAAGGAGATTTTAGGAAAAAGAAAAACAGAGGGATAATTGGTAAATTGTAAAACCTAAGTCTGTCAAAAAGAAGCCAACATTAGATCATAGCAATTATAAACATTGTGATTGTATGGGAAACAGGATTACAGTACAATTTTTGTGTGTTTTTCTCTTATGCTGCTATATTACTTAAAATTAGTATTTTTGGGTTAGATTGAACATACTATTAACTCACAGGTTCTTTTGCTGTACTGCGAGTCAAACTTTTGCACTGTTCAATGGCAGCCAGAATCTTTTCTGAGGACGGCTTTGTTTTCTTGTTTCTCTGAGATGGCACCACCTTCTGTGGAGTACCAGGTAATGGTGAGATGGCTTTAGGAGGTGACATCGCTGCTGCCAGGTAAAGAAGTTTATCTTTGGTTGGTTCTGTGATGATTGACTCCTCTGTGATTGGACTCACTGTTCTGTCTTCAGCAGAATACTAAAAAGCGTTAAACAATATCTTTAGAAAATTGCTTGCATTTTAATCCTGAAGTGACAAGTTTTTAATTCACTTAGACATTTTAGACATTGTGCCAACCCAACAGGTGAAGAAAAGCACCCTAAGCGAAGGTAGCAACTAACAAATAGGCTTCCAGATGCCCCTTACCTCAGAGAGCACCAGGGCAAAGGGGGCTCCTCTCACCCAACCACCCACCTCAATTTATTAAAGAATTATGTTATCTGTATCTGCAGATCTTTTGTAAGAAACGCCCAATTGAACAACACTTGATGCTTTGTCGTTACTCCTTTATAATTAATCGCACACCTGAATAACTTATAAATTACTATACTTGTGATTTTTTTAAAATGGTGTCAATTAGCAAGACTTTTGGATGTTTATACTTACATTAGGCCTACTATTTAAATTAAGGTCAAGCTTTTTCTTCGCCAAAGTTTCCTTCTTGTTTTCAGGCTTTGATGTTGAATCCTGAGTAGGTGTTGACTGTAACAGTAGAGTTTCATTGACAGCAGCTTCTTGATCTTTCTTACGTTTTCGTACATTCTTTCTTTCTGCTGGTGTTTTTTGAGGAGTATTACAACAACTCTCTTGGTTAGAACTGAACCCATCGTGCTCATCCCACGATTCTGTTGTTTCCGAATATACATTTGACAATGCTGATTTTTCTATGGATTCTTCTGATGTTTTACTTTTGACAGCTAAGCTTTCGAACAAATCAGGAATAGTGTTCTTATTTGGATTACCAGCTCTTGATGATTTTCTTGTTCCTGTGTTCGCTGTTGAGTTTTCAATGTTCTTCGAAGACGATCGAGTAGAACGTCGACTAGATGCGACAGATGTAGTTGATACGGTGTCCCTGTGTCGTTGTTGTAACTTGGACGCAAAAGTTTCCAAGGTAGTTTTCGGTTCAATCTGCGCGTTTATTAAGTTGTGTTTCAACGGGCCTGTGTCCACCTGAGTTATCGAAGCTTCTGTTTCAGTAAAATCTACTTTTCTTCGTTTCGATGGCTGATCAACCCGTCTTCTCTTTCTTGACGAGTAATATTCTGTCACCCTTGCTTGCGCCATTGTTGCTTTTCGTCTGTCTTTCGCGCGTTTTAAGTCATGTGACCAAGCAGGTGTGGCATACAAATTCTAAAAGTTTTCTAATATATTAAAGCCTTAATTACAATTTGTATGTCCTGTAAGCAAATATTGCATTAAGAAGGCAATATAAATATATGGAAATAAAAACTAAAACGATAATAAGAAACTGGTTTTAAAAATCGATGTCGTGTTTATACGGCCACGTGACCGCAAAAATGGCGGAGAACCCAAACACAAATCCTTTCCTGGAGGATGATTTTATCGAAGATGACTTGATCCAGGATGAAATTGAGGCTTCTCCTGGAAAAAAAGTAGATGTAATCGAATCTCCTTCTGATGTTACAATCGACTTAGTAGCTGCTAAGTTGTTAAAAGACAATTTTTTTCTGACAGCTCTTGAGTTACACACAGAGTTGGTGGAATCGGGCAGAGATCTTCCCAGACTTCGTGACTATTTCTCAAACCCAGGCAACTTCGAGAGAACAAAATCTGAAAATACCTCACCCACTCTACGTACGTCAAATCACTGTCAGTTTTAATTGACCCAAACTCTTACAGATTTGGGAAATATCACGGTTTGTCATGCATTAAAACTAAATCAATGTGACTTTGATCTATTGAATTCACTCACCATAGCCTTTTATATGACATCCCTGGCACTTAGTCAGCTGATTGCCACCTGCTGTGAGTGCTGTGATGTCATGATTGGCCACAGTAATTGACAGCTTGTATTACTGGTTAATGATTATGTGGCCGACTGGTAGTACAAATTATGTAAACATATTTACTTTCAATTAAACTGCATGTAGGCC
Organism: Katharina tunicata; assembly: GCA_032466195.1. Classification (NCBI taxonomy): domain Eukaryota; kingdom Metazoa; phylum Mollusca; class Polyplacophora; order Chitonida; family Mopaliidae; genus Katharina; species Katharina tunicata. The sequence goes on from JAVFBZ010028565.1 coordinate 3,245, forward strand.
TATGAGCGTATGTCAATCTTGTTCTGCCCTTGGCTTGGGTTAATCTAACTTCTTTGAGCCTAGCAGATATTTACTCCTGGCAATTTGGTCCCACATTGGACTCATTCTGTTAAATAAAAATTGTCAGACCAAAAAATTACTTCAATATATTAATTTGCTTATTTTTTATTTTTTCACAGCCAGAACATCAAGTGTCCAAACTTTTGATTCTCTTGATTTTGCAAGGTACTCGGACGATGGAGAACGACAGGTGGATGAGAGATTTGCAGGTGAGCTGTTTGATCACTTATACATTTCTTAGTATGTTTGACAGTTCTCACAATTGTGACCTAGCATTATAAACAGTAGTCATTAGGGTTACATTTAGCATTTATATTTATATCAGCTGACAATAATGTCAATGCTTTATTTAACTAGGATTTATTTAATCACAGTACAGATTACATGTAATAGGTACGGAGTAACCAACTATGGTTTAAACTTCGGTTTAAAAGCCAGCAAGGATAATTATTTCAAGAGTCACGTAATATAAAACCAACTACTATTACTTTAAGATAGTCAGACATGACGATGATGTAATATGTAAGATTGGAGCCATGAATTACTAATTCAATTATTAAAGGCCAGTCCTTAAAGGCCAGTCCTTATAAGCTTATCCTATTATATACCTACTTTCTTATCTTAATGAAATAAAAAATTATGTTCTTAACATTTCAGTTTTGGAATTTGAATTAAGAAAAGCTCAAGAGACAATTAAATCCCTCAGAGCATCTCTTACAAAGGAAGCAGGTTAGTGAGTCCAATGTTTATAAATTGAAAATAACGTCCGGTATCAGACATTGATATATAGACACTGATTTATTAATATATATTTTGTACCTTAGTTTATTTTTATTTTTACTTATTAAGCTTTGACATAACAGTCAGGAAGGACACACATTTACAATTTTAACCAGATTACATCTATAATATTTTAATTTTAACCAGGTACAATCTTTGTTTTGTCTTTATTAATTTTATCAAATTACATAGATATTTACAATTTAATCAGATTATATAGATAAATAAAATAATATTTAACATGATTAACCAGATTCATTTGTAGAGAAATTTAACATTTTTACCATGTCAGGCAAGTCTTCATTTAGCGCAATGAGATTTGGATACCCAGGTACAAGTCTTCTCACTTGAGAATAATAACTATAACAGTTGGAAATAGTGCCTGCCTGCTAGCTGCTTTAGTCTGGTGCCCTTTGTGGCCGTTGCAAGTAAAACATCACCAGGGAGAGAGTTCCAAGTATGATGCACTCTGTTAAAATATGAATGCCTGAAGGTTTCTGTTTTAAAACGCAGCATATTTAATTGAAATGATCCCTGATTAAATGATATATATTCTTCTATGTCAATATCATAAAATTGACATATGATATATGTTATGATATTAATATATATTTTTCACATTTTGACAAGTTTTTATAGAACTTATATAAGTTCATTTAAGTCTTCTAATCTATTCTAATTTTAATAAATCAGTTATGTGTCTGTTTAATGTTTAGAAACAGAGTTACCTTCACCTGAACGAGGAGATGAAGAAACAAAATACAGCGGAGTTGAGGATCCGATTCGCCCTCTAGAAAGAAGGGCGCTTAATTTCCTTGTTAATGAATATGTGCTGAGAAATAACTACAAACTGACCTCAGTGACCTTTGCTGAGGAAAATGAAGAACAGGTGTGTTTAATGTTTCCCTTTGTTATTTAACCAAAATTCCTTGTTAACCCAGTTTATGTTTGATAAAGGATTAGAAAGCTAGGTTTGATAAAGTATTTAAGATATTTTTGAAAGCCATTAAAATGCATTAAGGTGTGCCTTGAAAAATGTGCCTTCCACACTTAGTTAGACTGTTCACATTAAATATTGTCTGAAATGTTACAGGATTGTATTTTAGGTACTGTTCTGATATTTCTGGATTACCCTAAATCACCTTAAATTTCAACCATAAAATTACAACTTTGGAAACTACATAAATGACTTTGAAATAATATATGGCAGTTAAATGACAATGTTGCTGTTGGGGAGATTCAGGATTTTACTTAAAACATACATTTGTTTGTTTACATGCTGTAATACTGTCACAACTTGCAAAACGGTGACACTGGTACGTGTTTGAAACTATAGGTAATTTAGGGTCTGTCATATACTTGTATTAAATGTATTATAATTTATGTTAATATATTACCCTAATTTTTCAACCACTTCACCCCTTCTGAGTGTGTTTAGTCGAATAGGTAACATGAAATTAGACCACAAGTTTGGGAAAGGGCGTAATCCAATTGTAAATAATTAATTTATTATTATAGCCTACTGTATAACTTATTAATTAACTGTGCCTGAGTTTTAACAAGTTAGACTGACTGAAAGTCTTATTGTTGCAAAAATCTCAGGGGGTGAAAAGGTTGAAGCATTAGGGTAGTTAGAAAAGGCTTTTTCAAAGGTGAAGTATTTAGGTGAAGAGGTAAAGACTTATTGAAACTGCAAAAACTTAATAATGTAAAAAAATTTGTTGGTAATTAGGATTTTGAAGACTGGGATGATGTGGGGTTAAACATTCCCAAACCCCCAGATATTCTGTGTCTCTATCGGGACTACACTAACCATGTGATACCCAGTTGTGACAGTTGTGACGTTGGGTGCGAGGCAGATATTGAAGATAGTCATTTAATTGAGCTGCAAACAGAATTGGACAGTGTCCGAGAAGAACTGGTATGTCTGACTTTTCTTTCTAAATTTCTAAGTGTGCCAGTGGTTGTTTCTTTTTTTAATGGTGCATGCTGCTTGATACACTTTATAACATTATATTCCATTGTAAGCTTCCATTATCTTTGACATTTTACTCATGAGAAAGTTGTTGTTAACTCATTGGAAGGGTAACTTGGTGTCCTTGTTCAGTAAAAATAAGTCACATTGTTGTGCAGTCTCCTTGTTAGATTATCATAAGTGTTCTAGTCTGTAGTCCTTGTTGGATAATCACACAGCCTATGTTATACAGCCTATGGGTCTTGTTAACTTAGCATAATTGTTAGGTAGTTTATGGTCCTTGTTAACTAACCGTAAGTATAATACAGTCTATTGGTCTAGTTAACCAATCATAAGTACAGTCTGTAGTCCTTGTAAGATCATCATACATTTTATACAGTCAATGGGTCTTGTTAACTTAGCAGAAATGTAATGCAGTCTATGGCTCTTGTTAGATAATCAAGCATGTTATAAGTCTATGAGTCTTGTTAGCTTAGTATAAGTGGTACACAGTTTGTAGTCGTCGTTAGCTAACCATAAGCATTATGCAGTCTATGGTCCTAGTTAAATATTGAATCCCCATGCTTATCTTAAAATTGTTATATACCTATATATAATGTACTTTAACAGTGTATAATTTATTTAACTTTGCAAATAATTTTTTTAGTGTATTTATTGTGGATTAATCTTTTTACATTACCAGACTTCACAGATCTCCGAATTAGAAGAACAAATAACTTCTCTGAAGAAACAAAACTCATTTCTACTGGCACAAATACAAAGGTTTGTTTTTTCAAAGAGTTTTGTTTACAACAAACTGTACATGTAGATCCTTGTTCATTAGTTCCACTGATAATATTAACACAGTACACAAGAAGTGCAAAGACTGATTTGACTGAATATTTCGCCTTTCTTTTGTCTGCTGACAGTGGCAAAATAAAGCTGAAATATTCAGAGGATCATTGTTGAGGATAACTGTTTCACCGATAACATCATACCCTAAATGCTCAACAAATTCGACCTCCATGGACACATGTTTCAAGTCATTTATTGAAGGTATTAATGTGAGATTGGAACTTAAACTTATATTTTCTTGTAGCTTAAAGCATGGACTTCTTAAAAATATCAACAGTGTGTTTCTACACTTAACCTTTCCATTAAATGTAGTTTTATAAGTGGTAAATGGGGTCGAATTTGTTGTATTTAGTGTAAGTGAATAAATTTTCATTTCATTTCAGCCAAGAACTCTTACATGACTCGAAGACAATGTCAACACCTTTAGCAACGACTGTCCTGAATGGTGGAACACCTGGTGATTGCTATCTATCTGAATCTACTGACTCAAGCGAAGAATCTCGAAACAATATTAATCAACGCTCCTGTGATAATCATTCAACTGGTGTTAATAGTTTAGGTGATAAAAATGAGGATAGCATATCAGACTCTTTACAAGTTGAAGTCCAGTCGGAAATAGATGCCCATGTGACAAATTCTACGTCAAACTTAGATGATTTTACGAACCACTGTGATGAATCATCGAGTGATAAATTATCTGTTCCGGATTATGTAAACAGGTAAGTATCACCTGGCAATTTAACTACTAACTACTGTTTAATTACACAAGTAGGCAGAAGTCAAATCAAAACAGAAAAAGTACAAAATGGCAGTCGGTTGGCAAGTGTTTCATGTGGCTAAATCAGAAAGCCAATTTGTTTCTGGCGTTGTGTTTTACGTCCTGTAAATGTCCTGTGTTTATTTGTTTGTTGCCGGTGTTTTCGTCACCCATTGGGTTTGCTTGTCGTCATACCTGAAGTGCAGCTTAAAACCCAAAATCAAACAATCAGTGGACAACAGAGCATTTGACAAAGGATTCTTCTCCACAATGAAACATTGCTATGATATATGCAACATTTTCAACACTTTTTGAAAATTGTAATTTTACACATTGAAGCAACAACAGTTTTCTTTCCTTTAATACTGTACCCTTCTCTATTAAAGTATAAAAAAAAACATTTAATTATTAAAAATCATCAAATAAATAAATTGTTTTTGTCCGGTATGCATGTGAATTGCTAGTGATTAGCTATCCCATCAGGATCTATTATTCAATTTGTGATAATTTTAATGACGGCTCCAAAATTTACTTTTTTTTAGTTAAATTCCTACTTCATGTTACTTTGTTTTATTTTGTTAAATTGAGTTTAATTTTATTTGGGTTGTAGGAAGATGTCCCCTGCTTTTAGAAAAGCTTTGCTCAGTATCTCATTTTATATACAGAAGGATAACAGAATAGTATCTGAAGTAAGTTATGTAAACACTTCCTTCATATCGAAATGTACATAAATCCATCTGTTGATTCTTATGTTGAGCTGCAGACTTTTTTACCTTTTACAACCTCTGTAGAGAAATCTATCTTTTCTGAGAAATTATTGTCGAGCTTATGTGAGGCACTGGGTTCCTATTTCTCCTGTTTCTCCGTGAATTCCAACCTTTGGCAGAAAGTATCATGTTTGCATTTTACTATGTAGTTTTTTTAACATAACTTCCATGTTATCAGCCAATGGTGCTGAATTTTATATTTGTAACCATTTGTTGCTCAAACTGATATGGTTCTCTTGTTTTAACTGGGATAACACTCTCTTAGATTGAACAATTAATTGATTCATTGGTGTTGAGCGCCAAGCTCAAGGGTATTTAACTTATTTGACGGCGGTTATTCCAACAGTAGACAACGACTCCGACACAACCATTAGAAGTAAAGTGTAGCTCTGTTGGAAACTTTATTCCTCCAGTGCTAAGTATGGCAGCATGAATGTAATCTTTGAAACATATTGGTTTTATCCAGAGGGCTTAACTTTAACATAGTTTAGAAAAGTTTGCTGACTGTTACTCTGGTGAGAATGTTCTGGAATAAAATCTGCACAATCAAAGAAAGTGTTATCCCATGAAAGGAAATGCGGTTGCTTGGGTGGCATAGTATTAGCCAGAAATCATAAACAGGGTGCCTCAAATCACTATTTTCAGAGAAACAGGGTGTCTCATTTGTTATTTTCCCTATCTTTCCCATGTTAAATTTGATTGAAGTAGGGTGTCTCAAATGGCTTTTGGGTGTCTCAAAGACACCGAGACACCCCTCTGGCTAACACTATGTTGGGTGGGGACCTCCTGGTGTTCTGTTGCTCTATGACCATCAGGAAGCTTCAAGCCGATTTGTTGTGGTGTCTAGTTTTTCGTCCTGTAAGAGTATTGCGACGTCTTTTATGTTGCCAGCGTCCTTTTGGTGGTTCCCTTCGCCCATTTGGTTGGCACACCATATGAAATATATTTTTATATAAATGAAATAGCTTTAAGTACTGTGTAAAACCCAATCAGTCAATCAATCAATCAAACATAAAAGGAGATTATTCCTTTTTGGATATTTCTTCAATGTATGTAACCCAAATAGGCTGCCAAAGAGTTTGTGTTTTATCTATGTATAGTCATTGAAATAGTATTTTTATCAAAAACTTGACGACTAAGATGGATTTTCAACTTCTGGGTATATTGATAAGCGACAAGTGGGCCTAGATGCTAAGACTGTTTTCAAGCAATGATTACATATCTCAACAGAATATACTTGAGATATATTATATACTTTATAGTATGTGATATATACTTTATGGTATATTCTGATGAGATATGTACTTATTGCTTGAAAATGGTCTTAGCATCTAAACCAAATTGTCGCTTATCAATATACACAGAAGTTGAAAATCCATCTTAGTCGTCATGTTTTTGTTATGTACCCAGCTTCTAAATGGCGCTTAAACAAGAAAGTATTTTTATGATTTTTTGGATAAGACTTCATCGCCAATACTTGTAAGGTCAGTAATATGCTTTATTCCTTTTATTAAAAATATTATTTTGTTGCAGTTGCGGAAGTTGACGGAATCTGACAAAGAGAAGATAGTGTTTACAATGGCCAGGTGTTTACCCCATATTGTACCTAATGTCCTGCTGGCCAAGAGAGAGGTAGAACTATTATTTTTAAATACTTTTCCCCATCGTAAAGGTCTATAATGTATACAAGTGAACAGAGAACCATGGCCAAATTGTAGGGCCATCCTATGTAATTGACAAATCAGCCTACCCATGGCCTAGTAAGGTATTATAGTAATTCAGGTGTCAGTATACTATATGTGGGTGGGATATTGGGAGACAAGTGTCCTTTGTAACGGTATGCGGAGTTAGCGGGGTGGTTTTTACCCGGTTTACCACCATACAAGGGCGGGATGCTGGGGCGAGTTTCTTTTGGTACTTATATTCACTGGCTTGTTAGATGTCAGTATACTGCGAGTGGGTGGGATGTTTGGAGACAAGTGTCTTTGGTACTGATATTCACTGGTTGATCTAATGTCAGTATATTGTGAGTGGGTGGGATACTAGTTCGTGTGTATTTTGGTACTGATATTCACTGGTTGGTCAGATGTCAGTATACTGTAAGTGGGTGGGATACTGAGCCAAGTTTCTTTTGGTACTGATATTCACTGGTTGGTCAGATGTCAGAATACTGTAAGTGCGTGGGATACTGGGCCAAGTTTCTTTTGGTACTGATATTCACTGGTTAGTCAGATGTCAGTATACTGTGAGTGGGTGGGATACTGGGCCAAGTTTCTTTTGGCACTGATATTCACTGGTTAGTCCGATTTCAGTATACTGTGAGTGGGTGGGATACTGGGGCAAGTTTCTTTTGGTACTGACATTCACTGGTTGGTCAGATGTCAGTATACTGTGAGTGGGTGGAAACTGGGCCCAAGAGTATTTTTGTACTGATATACACTAGTTGGCCAGATGTCAGTATACTGTGAGTGGGTGGGATACTGGGGCAAGTTTCTTTTGGTACTGACATTCACTGGTTGGCCAGATGTCAGTATACTGTGAGTGGGTGGAAACTGGGCCCAAGAGTATTTTTGTACTGATATACACTAGTTGGCCAGATGTCAGTATACTGCGAGTGGGTGGGATACTGTGGCAAGTGTCTTTTGGTACTGACATTCACTGGTTGGTCAGATGTCAGTATACTGTGAGTGGGTGGGAAACTGGGCAGAGTGTATTTTGGTATTGATATTCACTGGCTGGTCAGATGTCAGTATACTGTGAGTGGGTGGGAAACTGGGGCAAGTTTCTTTTGGTACTGACATTCACTGGTTGGTCAGATGTCAGTATACTGTGAGTGGGTGGAAACTGGGCCCAAGAGTATTTTTGTACTGATATACACTAGTTGGCCAGATGTCAGTATACTGCGAGTGGGTGGGATACTGTGGCAAGTGTCTTTTGGTACTGACATTCACTGGTTGGTCAGATGTCAGTATACTGTGAGTGGGTGGGAAACTGGGCAGAGTGTATTTTGGTATTGATATTCACTGGCTGGTCAGATGTCAGTATACTGTGAGTGGGTGGGAAACTGGGACAAGTGTCTTTTGGTATTGATATTCACTGGTTGGTCAGATGTCAGTATATTGTAAGTGGGTGGGAAACTGGGCCAAGTGTATTTTGGTACTGATATTCACTGGTTGGCCAGATGTCAGTATACTGTGAGTGGGTGGGATGTTGGGAGACAAGTGTTTTTGGTACTGATATTCACTGGTTGGTCAGATGTCAGTATACTGTGAGTGGGTGGGATACTGGGGCGAGTGTATTTTGAAACTGATATTCACTGGTTGGTCAGATGTCAGTATACTGTGAGTGGATGGGATGTTGGAAGACAAGTGTCTTTGGTACTGATATTCACTGGCTTGTCAGATGCCAGTATACTATCAGTGCACGGGATGTTGGGAGACAAGTGTCTTTGATGCTGATATTCACTGGTTGGTCAGATGTCAGTATACTATGAGTGGGTGGGATACTGAGGCAAGTTTCTTTGGTACTAATATTCACTGATTGGTCCGATTTCATTAGACTGTGAGTGGGTGGGATGTTAGGATAAGTGTCCCACAAACATACACCAATATTCAGAATTATGTGTTATTCACTTCTGGAAATAATGTGGGTGTTTTGCAGACTGGCAGAGTGAAAAACCCTGGCTAAAAGAAAACCTTTTGCTTTAGTAAAGTGTTGACGATTTAACATACAGTAAATCAATCAACATTTTGGACAGATAAATTCTTTACAGGACATACTACAATACATAGGTAACAGAATTGGTGTGATGAAGTTTTTACTCCAATTTCTTCTTGTGTTTTCTGTCAGGAGTTGATTCCCCTGATTCTATGTACAGCCACGTTGCACCCTGACCCTAAGGAGAGGGATAATTTACTGAACATTCTATTTAACCTGATCAAGAAACCAGATGAGGATCAAAGGTAACAGTGTCAGTCCATTTATGAAGTTTACTTTAAGTAGAATTAAATTTTTCAATTACAGTAGTCGGGAAAGTATCATAAAACTTCACCTGAAATTTGTTAAATGTAAGAAATGTTTCAGCAACATGTTTGGGGCAAAGCTTTATGAAACTTCTCTTATTTTAGTTTCCGTGTGTCTTCTTAGGGTGTTGCAGGTGGTTGGGTGTGAGCCTCCCGTGTTCTGGTGCTCTCTGAGCTAAATGGCATCATGAAGACGATTTGTTGTGGTTTCCAGTTCCAGTTTCTGTAAATCTATCGAGGCGTCCTGTGTTGCCAGTGTTGTTTGTGGTCATTTCCTCCACCGTTTGGGCTGGCACACCGTCATGAGTGAAATAGCTTTAAATACAGACTCAATCATACAAACAAATAAATCTCAGGTTCATTTCCCGCACCCTTTATAGGGCTGGCAGACATGTAAGTAAAATATGAGTTATACCTACATGTAAATTAGAATAATTTTGGCATAAACCCTCAAACAAACACAACCATCCAAACAAATTCTCTCTGTCACACAGACAGATGATCCTGACTGGGTGTGTAGCGTTTGCCGAGAGTGTGGGACAGACTAGGGTGGAGGCAGAACTATTACCTCAGTGCTGGGAACAGGTCAGTCAATGTTTTTATAATAGCAATACCTAAATAAATTTGATCATGAATCAGTTTCTTTGGATGTATATGTTTTTTTTTATTAATGTGGAGAAATAAACATTTGCTTACAAACCCTTTTTTTACAGCCGCTGATAAATAAGGGAGGTTTGCAGGGGAAGGCCGCTTTTCACTGTCCAATCAAAATCCTCTATTAGATATTTCTTGTCTAAATTTTAATAATTATAGGTTATTATACAGTGTAGAATCCAATATGTAGTTTTATTGTATCAGCCCCAGATCAGTTAAAAGTCTGTATTGGACAATCCGTCACGGGTGCCAAGTCCAATACGCACTTTCCACTCAACATGAACAATAAAATACAATAAAATTGGATTCTACACTGTATACTGACCTTTTTATTATACATTTCGGACCATCCACAGACTTGTTTAAAACGCTATGACGATATAACGGGATGACGTCACAAAATATTTTTTCTCCATCACCACTATCCCTGCTGTATATGACTTCATGTGTTTGTGCACGAACACTCCTTCCACTGGAGATGAGTGACGTTTTATGACGTCAAGTTCAATGTAGGATTCTGAAGCCAATATGACATTCCAAATAACTGAATATGATATTCCACGTGGTGCAAATGAGATAGAGGGTTTTCATTGGATCACACATTCTCAATCCAATATGACATTCCTTACAATCTGCTATTCTATCTTAACGACATGTAGTACAAACAGAGTGTTTTTATTGGATCACACAGTAACAAATAATTCTAAATCTAATATGAACTTCTAAATCGAATATGGCATTCTATTGTATCTTCACGTGGTACAAACGGAGGGGTTTTATTAGGTTACACGTTTACATGTATAATAAAAACTCTGATTGGCTACCGAGAAAGTTATTTAACAGCCCAGTGTCAGCACATAAAATGGAATGGTATAGAATCCTGTATATTGTATTTATTAAATTTCAGATAAACCACAAGTACATAGAGAGAAGATTACTGGTGGCCGAAGCGTGTGGTGCCTTGGCCCCTCATGTTCCAGTAAGTTATCCCCCCTGATCCTACTCTGTAAAAGCCCTACAACTCCAGTACTAAACAAGCTATACAAGTTTGTTTTACAAGTTTGCCGTTAAATCAAATCAAATCAGAAAAAACAACTGAAAAACAACCATAGCTATGAGATTTAATATCGGAATTAAAGGGGAAGTAAACAAAAAAGCAATTCATTGTCAAATTACACATCCTACCGACTTAAAGTCACATACGCACCCAAATATTCTGTATTTTGGGTTTTCACAGAATCACATGAATTATATATATTTTCATCAAAAAGTAAAAGTTAGAGGTTATCCGTTAATTCTACCACCAGATTTGAAGGTAAAGGTAGTTTAAAAGCCTTATAAAAGTAAAAAATCTGAAAATTTTGCCAGAAATTTTAATTGGAAATGTGTCAATCTGCTGTCACATCTCAGACACACTTTAATGTACTGAGGTTAACTGTTAGCCACACCCCTTACAAGGTTAAAAATGTTGGCTCTTTACAAACAAGGACATTCACTGCGGCTGGATCAAAGTCTTTTTCAGCAAATATGGCCAGCCCTCTTTCCGTTAAATTCAACTAACTGCTACATTTCTCCTGGCCCGTTCAAGCTTTGTACCCAATGAATAATTTTTATTTTAACATGACTGTTTTAATTTCTGAACAAACATCAAATCTTAAAAAAATCAAGGCAAACAGAATTAGTTGAAAAATCCAAATTTTGGGTGCGTATGTGACTTTAACATAAGTATAACACTGATTACTCCAAATTTAACACTAGCAAAACAAGACCTGTGCAAACGTACAGAATAAAGTTGTGTATCTGAGATACATCATTTTTATAAACATTTAATTCAGGTACATGATCACTACAGCAAATGTAGCACGAAAAGTCCACCATACATTTTACTTCCAGTAGTTCAGTTGAAGTGGCTTTCAAAAAATGTACTAGCAGTTTAGTAACAAATTTATATAGTCTACCATTTTAACCATGGCTTTTTTTTTTTTCGTTTCCTTGCCTTTTAAATTTTTTACAGGGTTCCAGTTGAAATGAAAATAAGCAAAACCATAGGAAAGAAAAGTTGATTCAACAATGAACTGTGCTTACCCTCTGTATATGGACTCTGCTTTGAAACGCTTGTCAATCAATGAATTAGTGTAATATGTATATAAGTACAAATGTAGTGAAAGAAAATTTTGCCAGACCGTATTATAAGAATTAATCACAGGCTGAATCAGGTTTGTTTAACCGATTTTGATTTTGAAACCAATGTAACTGATTTATTCTGAAAGTATCACATTGATGATTTGATTTTCAGAACGAGATCCGAAGCTCCCTGGTGTTGTCCATGTTAAAGCAGATGTTGTCGGAGGACAAAGCTGAGGAAGTGAGAGAAGCTGTGGTTAAGAGTCTTGGTCTGGTTATAGGATTCATTGGAGATAAAGATAAATACTCACAGGTATGTAAATAAAGCTGAGATATATGAAAAGATAAATACTTACAGGTATATAAATAAAGCTGAGATATATTAAAAGACAAATACTCAAAGGTATATTAATAATGCGGATATAAATTTAAAAAATGTAAATACTCACAGGTGTATAAATAATGATGAGATAAACAAAAAGATAAATACCCACAGGTATATACTGTTAATATTGCCAAGATAAATAAAAAGATAAATACTCACTGATATATAGTTAATGCTGAGATAAACAATAAATACTCACAGGTATATAAATAATGCTGAGATAAATAAAAAAGATAAATACTCACTGGTGTATGCTGAGATATATAAAAACACTAATACTCACTGGTATATAAATAATGCTGAGATAAATACTCACAGATATATAAATAATGCTGAGATAAATTAAAAAGATAAATACTCACTGGTATATAAATAATGCTGAAATAAATAACCAACCAAACTTGAACAAGTTCAGTTTTGCATTTGTTAGGTTTTTATATCAATAGAATTGTCTCACTTTCCTTAATAGTCTTTATAGTTTAAATAGTAGAGGCACTTCTCACCGCCAGATGCAACAGTTAACTTGTCATTGCTTGTTGCCAGTGTCACACTAACAGTTTTTCCCCACGCCCAATTGCCAGAATCATCTAAATACTTAAGAAGACTTATCAGGTATAACAAATTAAGTTTTTCTTTTTTAGGGTTTGGAGATGTTGATGACTGCACTTAACGACGTCTCAGATCGTGTCGTCACTGCAGCACAGCTGGTATTCCTGCCTTCCTTCGCTCTCTGGGCGTATGAACTTGGCAAACTCGAGCACGACTTGGCTAATGGGCTTTTACGCAAGATGGAGGAACTAGTTAAGGCACTTCCATTTTTTGGGTGTTGGGCTTTTTGTCTTGAAAGGAAACAGTCATATTTCATGGAGTCAAATTATATTTAGTCCACAGATATTGCATGTATTCTTAAGCTTATCTTTTTTATCTCAATTTCCTTACTTTCTTATACTTATGTGAAACAAAACTCATTATAATTGATATAGAACCGTATTAGAGCATTCTTTGTTAGGGCATCTGCCCCCTTTAGTTTGTATTTTATCTTTGTCTACGATGTATCTTGAAACTAAAAAATCATCTTCAATGACATTTTCTTAAATGATTTTAAAATCAATGCCTTTTGCCTTTTTACTGAAATCACTCTTACGTCCTATATTTTTGGCTAGATATCTGAGAAATTGGTTGCATGAAAGTGTTTCTTCGCAGTTAATTCCATTTTATTTTACAAATTGTGTTTTGTGTACCGACAGTACTGTGACTGTGTACTGTTTAGAATAAAAAGCATCTTCATTATTTAAAAATATGGTGTTAACCATAAAAAGAAATATTGATTCCATGAAATATGATTGCCCATTCATTCTCTTCATCTGCATTCCTTCACCGGTATCAGTGTGCTGTGTAACAACAACAACAATACTCAGCCTATCTTCCAACAAAATCAGACACAATTTTTTAAAATTCCTCCTCTGGCTGAAATTTCTTCCTACAGGTGAATCTAGATGAGCTGGTGCCTGGCTCCGTGACACAAATGGCTAATACAAGATAAGTTTGCCCAGGCTACTATTTAAAGAGAGATAATGACTCTAGGATACATGTAATTGAGGTTTCGACTTTCTTCTGATTTTTGTTTTGAATTATGTTGAGACAGTTGTTGGAAGGTAGTGCTGAGTATTGAGTTTTCTATGGTGTATCCTTGCACATGGTGTCTTATCTCAACACAGTCACGGTAACATCTACATCTATCTACATTAACTTGGTGGTTTTGGAGACACTTTGAGCACAGAGCACTTCAACACCAGGGGGCAGCACCTTTCCTGTAACAATTGTCCACTGATAGATGGAGCCACCAGTTTGGATTTTTTTGTTTTTTTTGGGATGTTGGTAGGCTAAATCCCTGTCATGCTTTTTTTAACATATTTTTTTTCTTCTTAAATACTTTTTCGAAAGTAATAAAACTCATCGGCAGAACAGAGTAAGCAAAAGAAATATGGTTATTGGTAAAAATTTGTCCGGGAATGTTTTGCAAAACTTATATAATCATTATTTACTCATATGTGGCCACTACCTGGCTTAGAACTGAAGGAAAAGTAGTTTACAAACTGATTAAAACAATTTTTTTATGGTTATGTAAGTGTGTCAATTACAGTTGGAGAACAACACTGACATATAAGTGAAACAATCTTTAGCGTGGCGATAAACACCAATCAATCAATCAAAAATTATATCTGGCAGTAGAATCCACAAGTCATAAATTCTGAAAGTAATTTATAAAATTAGCTATAAAATGATATAAATTATGGACGTCATGATTTTAGTTTCATATATAGCCAATCTCCAATATCTGTATCAACTTTAGTGTTTCTTTATTGTGCTCTTTAGCCATAGGCCAGGTCTGTTGTTAATGTTTCACCTTGCTTTATATATATATGTTTCACCCAAATATATATTGTTTCTCCATTATTTATTGATATTGTAACAATTTTTGCAAATTCCTCGTCTGATTGTACTTTTATGTTGTGAAATTTTAAAAGTCAAGATCATTTGAGATTAACAGTGTTTGTCAATCATTCAGTCATTTTGATTTGATATTAAGTTTATTCCACAAGCAACTGTACAAACGAGGTACCAATATTGAAGAAATATTCATACATTTTTGTAACTTTATTATTCCCCTTTGTAGGGAGCTCTTGCGATGCAGAAAACCACAAATAGTACCACTCTTCCACTGGATGAGAACAAGTTTGTGTTTATGATCAGAACAATGCAGCAGCTAGTACCCTTTCTTTATCTGTCCATGTTGGAAACAGGTCCGTTTTCCGACAGAGTGGAAACTGTCATCGAGGAGGCTGAATTAATAGACGGTAAGATTTTAAAAGACAAGAAATCTAGTAACGTGATACATTTGTTTCGTTTAAAATCACAAATTACGTAATAGTCTGAATGTGTCTTAAATTTACAGATTTTGAAGATATATCAAAATGTTGAAATTGAAATAAAATGAATATGTCAACCATAATTTTTTAATAATAATTTTAAAATCTCTTTCATTCTTGACAATTAAAAGGGATAAAAATTTGGCAATAAAATCATGTAACTCATTGCTGACAGAGCGTAAAGAAACATTTATTTTTGTTGATTGTATTGTAGTTAAAAAAGTACTTCAATTCTGGTATTAAAAACTTATCATAGAGTAATAGTTCTTTCCCCTGATTCTATTGTCCTTTTATATTGGATAGGATTTCATCTTCTTCATCTGGGATAATTGTCACTGACAAATCTATTGCATAATGCCCTTTGTTGTATTTGCCTAGGCTGCGGTTTCCCCAAACCGTCTGCAACGGTTTCCCAAAACGGCCTGCAACGCTTACAACTCTGATTTTTAAAGGGTGTTGCATGTGTTGTTATTCTTTGCTTTTGTTCTTTTGTATTTGAAAGGTTTCCGCTTCCCGAAGCCTGCCTCCGCGCTGACAGATCTCCGGGTTATAGTGGGAGATCAGCAGAGCCTATCTGCCCTGGTGCATCTGTTTGATATCCACATGGAGGAGGAGTGGGTGGAGCCCTGGGAGAATTATAGCTGGGTCATCAATAATCTGTGAGTTTTTGCTGGTGGTTGGGTGGGAGCCTCCTGTGCCCTGGTGCTCTCTGAGCTATGGGGCACTGGATGCAGAATTGTTGTGGTGTCCTGTTTTGGTGAATGTTTTGTCTTGTCTTGCCTGTTGCCAGCATTGTTTATGGTGGTTTCCTTCACTGATTAGACTGGCACGCTGTCATATAAGTGGAAAAACCTACGGCGTAAAACCCTAATCAAACAAGCAACTGTGAGTTTTGGATTATTTCGGTGTTTGGTGGACAGACTGAACTTTAAACGACCAGTTTCAACATATAGCTGAATCTTATGAGGAAGGCATACATGTGCAGTTAAGACAACTCATACCTGAAGTCCTCAATTAATTTTGGGGAATTATAAAAATCACACCAAACTGCAAATACATAATATGGATTCTCACTCGGGGTACATTTCCACCTTTGAAAGATGTTTTCATAACTTGAAGTTTTGTGTTTTATTATAAATATCAGCGTGTAGGGCTGGGATTGCAAAGAATGTGTCACTGTGTTTAACATAATCGCCATAATGACACATAATAAAATGAAAAAGAACAATTCATGTTTTATCTGTATCACTATTTGTTACAAAAACATGATGACTAAGATGAATTTTCAACTTCTGGGTATATTGATAAACGACCTTTTGGCCTAAACGCTAAGATTGTTTTCAATTAAATCCAAGATTAGTCTTAGCATTTAGGCCGAAACCCAGAAGTTGAAAATCCATCTTTGTTGTCATGTTTTTGTAATGTACACAGCTTTTAAATGCTGCTTAAACAAGATCACTATTTGTTGTTTCTTTACCACTACCAGCATCCCTCGTCTGATTGAGATAGTCAGTGGTATTGGGTTAACTCTAGCCAAGATAACTCCAGCTTTATCTAACCTCTTCTTCACAATATCCAGGATATTTGGGCCCACATTTACCAAGAAAAAGGTAAGTTTTGTGTTATTATTATCTAAGAAAGGTGTACAAAATTAATTTTTCTGTCACTTAATCTACTGAGATAAAATTTAGTTTAGTTTTTATATTTTTTATGAGTTTAAATTATTACGCACAATGATGCATTGGTATAGTTGACAGCTTTCTTTGTCTTATTTGTATGTTTTCTTATAAAGTATATCGCCAGAGTGTTACATAATACAACAAAACAATACTTTTGGTCTTACAAAATAAAGTATATAAAACAAGTAGCTCTAAATCTATATGTTGTATATGCAATATAAGAATAAGTTCTGTTAAACTCTTTTTATAAAATATTCACATTTTAATATAAATTAATTTGGCTATTTTTGATTGTTACAATAAATGGATATGTACAAATGTAAAGAACAATAAATATTTTAAACATCCAAGTATAAAAAAATCACCAGATTTACTCCTTATAAATAAATGACATACATTAAATTGTTTTGAATTGATATCAACACACCACACATCAAACATCGTCCTTTACACAAAGAACTGGCTTTTTTAATACAGTTGGAAGCATATTCTGCAATTAAATTCCAAATACGTCAAAACTATTTTTGTAATAATTAGAATTGTAAGAAGGAATTCATTGGGCATCTGTTATTACTTGAAACCAAATTTCTCTGTTGTGCGTGATTATATTGTTATATTGTGATATACATTTACAGCTGTATAAGGCAAATGATGCAGTTAATTAATTTAATAATGGATCACTGGATGATTTTGATAGATGGTAGTGTGTCTATAAGTTGTTTGGATTAGGTATTTGATGTACGATATTTTTATTTTTTGGGGGGTCTGAATTCTCATGTTTTATTTGCAGATTAAACCTCGTTTTAAAGACATTCTTACTATTCCCGAGGACCAACTGTGTAAGTTCAATCGCTGTTGTATAATTTATGGTTACTTACTTAACAAGAAATAATTACTGCTTGTTTTATTGTGTGACTTTTACATAAATATTGATTAAGGAAAGCAAATTAAGTAAAAATGATCATTATTATGTAAAATTGATAACGGTTAAACACATAAATTAGTGACAGGTAAAAATGGGCTTAATAAACCACCTGGAGACATTTGAAAAAAAAGGATTTTGTTTGGAAATAGCTCTCTTTCCAGTTTGTAGAATCATTTCTGTCATATTTTATTAACTGTTACAAAACATTATGTAAGAAAATAAAATCAAATTTATTGAAATTGTGATTTATTCTAATAAAACAGTGACAATGAAAACTAATGTTATTATCCTGTATTTGTTAAATTTAGATCCAGAAGTAGCAGGAGGACAGACACCTCTAACAGCTTGCTGTGTACCTGTTTATACAGCAGGTGTGCTGACAGCTTTCTCTCAGGTAAGTTTTCTTTGTCTAGTTTAAGCTTCATTTAGAAACTGTGCACATAACAAAAACTAGACAGAAGTTGTAAATTCACCTTTGTCATGTTTTTGTTAAGTTTTCTTTGCCAACCATGACATTTCAATAGTGGACTGTGGTCGCTGTTTTTTTATTTTAATTTTTAATAGTTTTCTGTTTTTTTACTCAATTTTCACTGAAAGTTATTTTCACAAGCCCCAAAACCCATGATTCCTCTTTTAGTTAAAAAATAAAAAATCTATTAATTATTTCCCTTTTTTTACAATCCTAAATAAAAGTTAATAAAATAATGTGGACCCGTTAGACAGATGAACCCTGGTTAGTGCACACCACTTTAGGTGTATGTTTTAGCCCACTTGTCAAAACTTCATGAGCTAAGGGGCACACGATGCTGATTTTGTTGTGGTGTCCTGTTTTGTTAATGTTATGTAAATGTTTTGTCCTGACTTAACAGCGTCGTTCACCGATTGGGCTAGCACGCCTTCATATAAGTGGAATAACCTTAAGTATGGTGTAAAACCCCACTCAAACAAACAAACACGTGGAAAGAGAAGTTCTTCTCTGTTTATCGCCAAACACCAACAATGCGAATCTTAGCGAAAGTGAAACACCATTGAGAACTATTTTAAATACCAAGTAAATAAATAAATACATAAATGTAAACAAATCACTGTTGTTGTTCTCTCTCCCAGGAATCTGATCAAAAAGAACTGAGTCAGTTCTTACAAGAGACATTAACAACACTAGCGCTATGTCAGGCTCCACTAGACAGTCTCAAAGCTACATTCCAACAACTAGGGTAAGACCGTAAGAGACACTCATTTTCCAATCAAAAGGAACGAAAGTATTTTTTTGTTATTTTGTTGTGAGCAGCAAGGTATGTGTTGAGAAGATAAATTTATCTAAGGAGGCACTTTGTAAAGTGAATGGAATCAATTTAATTTTTTTCATTTTTAAAGGCAGTTATTTTATTTTTGAAGATATGTTGACAACTTAACCTGTCTTCTACCAATTATAAAGTTCTTCAAATTTATGAATGTGTAAAGTGTGAAAATCCTTAACATGATTATAACATCTTTTTACAAGCTGAGTTATTGAATAACACTTTGAATGTGTTGGCTGCAATTTCCAATCATGCTTTTGAAGGATATCTTAATATCTTCTTTAAGTGGCATATAGAAGTTGAGACACTTAGAATAACAAAAGATATTACGGATAAACAAGTTCTGGTACATGTATATTTACGGTGCCAAATATACCAGAAGTTGTTTATCCGTAATATCTTATTGTTATTCTTAGATATCTGAATAGATACTGAAGCATTGAGTTGTTAATATTGTAGGCCTTATTTTACATAATTGCAGTCTTACTTTGTCAGTTCAATAACAGAATCTCACCTGATTTCCTCTTTCTTAATGAAACAAGAGAGTAATCAGTTTTCTTTGTTTATGGTGTTACCAGGGCAACAAACAGTTACCATGATCTAATGCTAGGAGTATTATGGGATGGAGTTGTTCACACATCAGCTCAGGTCCGGTGTGTTGCAGCCAGAATGTTTGAGGTATGCCGCATGAATATTTTAATGACTTGTTGTAGTGTGTTGCAAGTATCTTATCATTGTACACATACTCACATGTAACAATAGAGAAAATGTACAAATAAAGTTTCAAAAACGAAATTTATTTTAATTGCTTGTAGTTCAAAACAGTGTATTTGGTGTGAATTTTTTTTTTACTAATCTTAAGCGTCTTACTCATAAAGTACAAGAAAATTTCTGGAAACGGCTTTTGTTAACGGTGGTCTTATCTTGCATCCATCCCAGATATAAATACATTTCGGAAAGTACAAAGTGTGATTTAAATATTTAAAGGTTTGGAATGCTGCTGTCATAATATCACTTCATTCAATTTGCTTAGATCAGTCATTAATTTATCAAAGACAAAATCTGTCATTCATACCAGCTTGGCTTTATTCGTGATGTACTGCAAACAAATTTCTTGCCAATGATATGTGTGGCACAAAACATTTCAGAGATTTCGTCTGGCTGCTTTCTAAATTGGGTTTGTCAGTGGCTAAAAGGGAGGTAAATCCGTTACTCATGTACTGGCAGCCGGTAAGTGTACTGACCCTGCTAGCCAGTGACCCGAGTTGTATGAGTTAGACATATATCTCTCTCTTTAGCCACTGGCTTGGGCATGTAGCCATGGGCAAAATGAAACCCGAAACCCAATTGTTGTGGTGTCTGCAAATTGACACGCTTTGTTGTTGTGCATCACGTTAAGTGTCCTAGCTTTGAAATAAAGATAGTTGGCCAGCATTTACTGCTGGCGGCTCGGTGCCTGATTCTGTGGGTTGTGGATTTAATTCCCACAAGATCTCAATTTGCAAAGTTTTCTGAACAAGAAGCTGTTCAGTATCAGAGAATACTGTTAACGGTCACTTTCTAAACAACATAAAAACTATTTTATTGTGATCCGATTTGGGATACCTATAAGAGAGGGCAGACGTAATGAATGTCGACCATCTAGGCTCAGCTAGCCTTCTATTTTTGTAGAAGATCAGATGGCTGAGGGGTTTAGGTGAATGAAACAATTGAAGATACTAAGTGCAACCGAGAACAAAATGTCAACAAAGATTCTTGAATTTTTAAGCAATTGACTATAATCTGTATATCTTTGTTATTCAATTTTGTCCATCTTGTTTCTCACAGTACATCAACCTGGACTATCATAACATTTCCCGATTACTTTGCCGTAAAAATTGTTATCTTTACTTTGCTATTTTTAACCCAGTTACTTATCCGTGGCTTGAACGAGGCTGAGTTATCAACCCGTGTAATTCCAGCTCTAGTCACCTTAGCCAACGACCCTGAAATGTAAGTTAACAAACAAACTGAAATGATTTTTGAGTCTTGAGTCTTGATGAACTTTGTAGTTATAAGTTTTAAAAAATAAATCTCATCTTAAATATTCCTTTTATTGTTTAAAATAACACAATTTTATATCGTTTGAATTGAGTGATCTTCAACCCTATGACCTCTCGTCAGGATGACCTGTCATTCAGTCAGTCGGCTACAGCCTCCATTAGCACTTGAGTCTAGCTCTCTGGCTTAGGGCAGTATGTTGCCAGATTATATATTCATGCTGTCAAACTTAGCACTGGAGGAACATTATCTTTCCAACAATGATAACACTAAATTTTTTGTTAAAGTTGCCATCTACTGTTGGATATGCGGGTGGTTGGGTATTATATTGTGGCATTTTCTATGTTGCCTGTGTCATCTTTGGTGGTTTCCATCACCGATTGGGCTGGCACGCCGTCATATAAGTGAAATAACCTTGAGTACTACGTAAAAACCCTTATCAAACAAACAAACTGTTGGCTACACTGCCGTCATGTAAGTGAAATACCCTTGATTGCACTTTAAGTAATACTTACCCTAAATGCTCAACAAATTCGACCCCATTTACCATTTATAAAACTACACTTTATACAAAGGTTAAGAAGTGTAGAAACACATAGTTGAAATGTTTAAGAAGTTCATACTTTAAGCTACAAGAAAATATATGTTTGTTCCAATCTCACATTAATCCCTTCTATAAAGGACTTGAAACATGTGGAGGTCGAATTTGTTGAGCATTTAGGGTAATACTTTTCTTTGCTGGATTTATCCATATCATGTGGGCGAGGATACTGTATTAGGCAGTATCCTGTTCTGCACGGTTCAGACACACTGTCTGGAAATCTAGATTTCCAATTATGCCTTCCTAGTCCTTGTCACCTTCTGTACGTTTGTCCCTTGTCCACGTTTTTCGTGACAACGTAAGCTTTCTCTCTAAATTAACATGGGCCAGCAACACCAACACCTGAAATATGACTATTACTCTACAGGTATTGATATATGTTATGCATCAGCAAGGATTTAAATGAATATGACCACACCAAATTACAGAAAATCCATTTATGATTTATCTCACTTTCTTGTCAATGATTCTTTGTAGTCTTCAAAACTGTTGACTGCATAGAAGATATTGTAGATATTATCAATGTGAAAAGTATAGTGTTGATGATTAAATCCAGATTGTTTTGAAATTGCTTTTGGATGTCACTTTTTACAAGTTTAAAGTGTAAAAGTGGCTTAGTTTTTAGGAGTCCTTCTTAATGTACCAGGTATAGCTTCAAATCCGGTTTGAACCTAGAGTATGTATGGGAAGATTTCCCTTGGCTGAGCGAGATCTGATGGTGGTTACAAGAGGTTAATTCTCAGTGTTCCCACACATGTTGGACATGCAAATGCAACATCAGTGAAGTACGCTTAAGTACGAAGTAAATTACAAAATAACATAAATTGTATAGATGCTAGTATGGAGATGCTTCACTGAACTAGTGAGAAATAAAACAACAAATACAACTAAGTACATATTGAAACGTGTGTAGTCACAAGCTTTTGGGAAAGGCTATCAGTTGCCACTATACCTGATGATGCCTTTCCCGAAAACTTGTGACTACATACGTTCCAATATGAACAAATAAATTGTAGCGTATGATTTAAATATTAGTTGGATATTACTATCCTAAAATAATTGATAAAAAACGGAACGCCTTAAGCAATGTCCAATCTGTTTTTGGCAAAAAAAAAATTAAGAAAAATTGTGAAGACTAAAAATAAATTGTAGCATATGATTTAAATATTAGTTCGATTACTATCGTAAAATAATTGATAAAAAACGGAACGCCTTAATCAATGACCGAAAAATTAAGAAAAATTGTGAAGACTAAAATGTTATTGTATTTTCTTATTATTTTGTTTGTCCAACCACAGATTGTTTGGTAATGAAGTAAGTTTGTCTCACCAGTAATTCATTATCTTCTGATGTGTTACAGCTCAGTACGTGTATCAACAATACCTGCCTTTGGAACAATCATCGAAAATGTGGCAATCAGAGAGGTAAATATTTTGATTTTTCTCTCTCACCTGTTTATACCCTAAATGCTCGACAAATTTGACCCCCTTTACAACTTATAAAACTACATTTTATGCAAAAGAAGTAAGAAGTGTAAACATGTAATTTGAAATTTTTATGAAGTTCAGACTTTAAATTACCAGAAAATGTAAGTTTTAGTTCCAAATTCACACTTAAACATTCAATAAATTACTTAAAGTTTGTGCCCTTAGGGGGGTGAATTTGTTGAGGATTTAGGGTATTAAGGTCATAATGAGTATCAATGTGAACTGCATTAACTGCACAGCAGAGTTAAAATGTTAAGAGTGGTTGTCAGTCAACTCTTACAAAAAATTTGATCGGCCAAACTGTGGCTCATTTGGTTGAGTTTTGGACTGTCCCCTTTGTGGTACCCGGAATAGATTCGATTCGCTCTGTGGTCCTTTAGGATACAAGGGAAGTTTTAAAAATAAATATATAAATCAAATCTAATCAGTTCTTTTCAAACAGATCAACTGTTTAACTCGACCTCCATGAAAAGAGGTCTTTATGCCTATTGTGAGTCATCAAGTTTTAAAAATAAAGATCATCTATCTATCATCTGTCTATCTTTGTTTTATTTTGTAAAAACTTGGTTTGTTGAAGCAAAAAGTTTTGGAAAATGACAACTCCTTTTTTTAAACAAGGAAGACCCTTCAATTATTTTAGTATCAATAATTGATTAGTACATTCAAAACCTTGTACATGGAGTAAGTTGTTGTTGTCTTCATGTTGCCTGAGTTCACCTTCCTTGTAATTCTGATTGTACAATATTATTATAACTCTCTCCATTGCCTTGAATTTAATGTGAGTGAAACAACCTTAAGTATGTAAGCATGAGCCTTATCTAACATGCTGCTTTCTATTACCTTTTATAACACAGTCAAATAATGTAAAAGTTTTTTAATGCTTTAGAAATACCTGTAAACAAGTATTTATGTTTGATTGATTCAAATCAATTTCAGATGTTAGATCGAGTTTATATGCAGCTTCAAACATTTCTTGATGACCCTTTCTATCGAGACCAGCATGCATTGCACGTGGAACTGATTCGAATGTTTTCAAGAATTGCTCCAAACTCAGAGCCAAAATTCAGAGAAGAATGTGAGTACTGCTCTTCTTTTTTTCACCCAGTGCACCCTCTCTTTTTAAGTGAGTGTGGAAGGGATTTACATGTACACATTTTCTCTTTGTAACGGTCATATAAATTAGAATGTAAGTCTTTGTAGCAAGAAACTTTGTGCACAAGTAACGTCAAAAACATGTTAACAGAAAGCCTTCTTCGTCCCTAAATATTTTAAGGTCCTCTACGGCAAAAAACAGGACCCCTTTTCTTTTAGGATTTTTGGCCAAAACTAGTCGGATCAAGAAAAGCGCCAGTCTGGCTATAATGCAGCGATATCATTGGTTGAAATACGTTTTTCTAATACCAATGGTATTGTTCTTGTGAATCTCTTGTCAAAGCGTACAAAGCTACATGTATGTCTTGTGCAAAACATAGAAGCCCAAAGAAGGGAAGTTGTGTGTTGAAGGGTCTTGTGTATGTAAACTCTGTGAACCATTAGTCATTCCAAACGACGACAGATTTTTTCTTTATATTATATTTTTTTATATCAAACTTTCAAGGTTTCTTCTTTAGACCCAATGGGAATTAGTGATGGTGTTAACTGTTAATGCCATTTCAAGTATAACTGCGCCTTTCACTATTTGAATTTGTTTTGGCCAAACAATATGTCCCTTTTTCGGAAAGATCAGTGTTAAGCTACAGCTCTGCCAAAAAAAATTCAGTAGTGCCAACTGTTGTCTCTGAAATACAGAGTGTCCAAAATGGTACAAGTGCTATGGTAAGAAATTTATTACAAAAGGAAATATACAGTGCAAAATATTTCTGGTTGGCCTACAGATAGGAAACAGAAGGAGCATACCACTATCAATTTTTTGATAATATTATAAAAACATGAGATTTAGATTAGCAATAACAATCATGTTTTTGGCGTGAAAACTTATAAACATGTACATCATTAAATTCATTCTGCTGTAAAATCTCCAGTTTAACTCTACATAGAGATCTTTTGTTAGGGAAATACCCCCATTATACTGACATCCTAACCCCGTTTCTTTACATTCTCTTCCTTCATGTGGGACACTGTTATAATATGAGACCTTTTGTCAGTTGTACATATTATGGATAGTTCATAGAATTGTTGACTCTGGTGGTGGAATTTGTTGCATTAGAGTCTTTAGTATTACTTTGGTTGATGTTAGACTGAGATGATAGAATTTTGCCTTGGTATTCATGTAAGATTGCACAAATCATGGCTGTCTTAATTTTTATACGCCTGCTTTCAAAGAAAGTGGACGTATTATGTTATGGCACTGTCTGTCTGTCCGTCTGTCCACATCACCTTGTCCGGGCCATAACTTTTAAACGAAAACTTTGAAGAAGCTTATACTTTGCA
>JAVFBZ010028566.1:0-11173 GCA_032466195.1 Katharina tunicata
AACCAAATAACGAAACAAAAATTATGAGGCTCGATTAAGAAGGCTTATAAATATAACATTTTCATATCACAAAATAGTTCGAAGTTAAACACCCGGCAAACAAGTCAATCAAATAATGGAGTTCAGAAAGATATATTTGCTTTTGCTTCGATTCTTTGGATCCTATAAAGATATTTGGTTTAAATTTCTTGAAAACCAAATTAAGCCTGCATATCAGCCGCACCATACGTATTCATACTCATTTATTAAATAAGATAATTGATTCTCCTCTATTTAGTCATAAAAGAGGTATTAATACAAGATTAAAATTGAAATTACACTGAAAATATTAAACTAGGCTTTGGGTTATAAATTTGTAATATCGACGTTATTCGAGCTCGTAGTAAATACCACGACGAACTTATAGGATAACAGGTCATCAAGTGAAATGCTACAGTTATTAAGTTATTAATACTGCGTGATATAAATAAAGTGATATAATATCTAAATCGTCAAATATTTTCTGCGCTGTCAAGACTAAGGCCTTAAAGTAATAAAGCTAATACAGACGGAGTTATCATAACTGATTGCTTTGCAGGAAATCCAATTGACTGAAGTTCATTATTTGTTTTGGCTTTTACACCGTTCTTAGGTTGAAGTTTATTAAATGATCGATGACTGAAATAAAGCAAAAATAGTTAAACAATGTTTAGTCAATTAAACTGACTGTTTCTCTGTATTGTTTCTTCGCTATAAACATATTTTGTGTGTGAATTTATGAATAAGCACAAATGTATTTTAGGAGGTTTTTAGTTTTCCGTTCCGGCAACACCATCGACCATCAACCATCAAAACCATTTACATTTTAACAGGTAAACAGATGAATTATATTATGCTCAAGAATCCTCTAGTGAATATACTCTGATGTCCTACGGATATTTTCTCCTTGACTTTTGTTTGCTTCTACAAAGTAATTCAATACCTCAAGAGGAACTGATTTCTACCAAGAAAAACAGGATATTTAATTGTAAAGTTGTGTATAGCCTTGAGCAATTTTTACGTTAAATGATTGATCTTTTCCCAATGTTAAAGCGCTGTGACTTTGGGTTGATTTGACAATCACGAGATGTATAGACCTACATATGAGCCCCATACAAATGCATGGCTGATTTTAAAGAAGGGTGTTTGGGTCTTTTTGTTAAATTATGAATGCTGATGAGTCTTTTGGTGTTGAAACACACAGCGGCACATGTCAAGACACTAAATTGCTTTTAAGTCAATGGAAGCTTTCGGCTTAAAATGCCCTTTACGATGTTTGTTTTGGTATTGGAAAAACAGTCTTTGCTTAGTGAATGCTTTGTAAGCAAATGTTTTTTCGACTTCGCGAATATACATCCCTTGGTTTAAAGAAGTTCTTCAGATATTTTGTAAAATCCCAAAAATAAAAACGAGGAAATTAATAATTGCAATCTTTAGTTGAATAATGTCTTAATGTGTTTAACATGATTTCCTATAAATTCTGTTTCACATGGTTTCTTATTAATTCTGTTTAACATGATTTCTTATAAATTCTGCTTGCATGAGTGAGGTTTGCATATCTGTTAAGCCTTTTGACAGAGAATGGTCAAATTTATGGGTCTAATAACATGAAGATAAATTATTAAGCATGCTAAAAACAAGCTAGGTGGAGATAAACTATGTAGACCTTCTATCCTAATAGACTGCATTCCTGAAGACTTTAAGTAAAAAGTCTAAAGTCGATCACTTCCAAAAAGATAATGCAGGAACTTTAAAAGCCTGTATCATTTCCATGCCCGTGATCGTCGTCATCTTGTCTATAAGCACGATAGTTATTGTATCTATTGACCCTCGTATATTAGCTTATTTGGTAGTCATTCCAGAAAAGATTTGTGCTGATGTTACTATGATTAAGAAAGTGACTCGTTGGATATAAGAGTTTCTTAACATACTTTTTATTCCATACGTTGACACGTATATGGTGTGATATGATAATTTTTATTGTACAGCAAGGAGCAAGGATTGTAATGTTAAAAAAATACGGTACAAGTAACAGAAATATTGAATCTGTTGTTTTGCTTTCGGTTGTTGTTTTATTAGATGGAGGTCATAGCTTGCATAAGATGCTGCTCCATCAAATCCTATTGATTTAATACCAAACTGATAACAAGATAACTAGACCACTAGGAGAGCTGCAGAAAATCGATTTAAAAAATACAGGTTCCAATTAAAGATACAGGAGGAAAAGATATTAAAATCGCATCTTTCGAGTTTTAATGAACGCTTACTCAGCTCCAATATTACAGTAATTAACTTCGCTTGTTTATAATTTTCGTCTGTAATTTATTAAATATTAGATTTAAAAAAAATACAGCATACAACGCAATTACTGCGTAAAAAGTCAAATGATACCTAACCTGCGTTAATATAAAAGTTTAGTCTAACATTCAAAGAGGTGTAAACCTATTAAATTAATAATCATTATATTTTTCGAATTTTGGTTGGCTCTTAATCACTGCATGGAGATTGTGTTCTGTTTATTGTATATGTGTAAGGGCTTATTTAGAGTGACTGATGAGAATTTATGTATTCGTAGCACTTGCGGTCTTCATTACGTTTTGAATTGTACTGATATATGTCGTAGCAGACAAATTGACAGCGGTAAAATCTTAAATACAATTAATCTCATTGACCAGATAAACATCTTGGCCCAATAATCATGTCTGAAAGGTTAGTAAGACCAAATGAATAACAATATTGTATTGCAATGTTGTTCGTTTCAGTATGTTTGCTGTATTCACCAGCATCTGGTAGTGTCTGACTTTTTAGAACCGACCGACTGTTTCTTCTTGTGTAGCAATGGTTTATTTGCCGCGTGTCAAAACGGATAGTTCTCTTGTCGAAGACAAGATTAGAAGCTGCTGATGGTGAAGATGGATTTTTCATCTATCGATGGTGTTATGAAAGCCTGGGTTAATGAATCTATTTTGTATATTCTAACCCCGGTTTCCAGGCCCTAATCAAACAGCACACGCGCTTACTTCTTCCTTCAATACGGCTACTTGTATTTATTTCCAGGGGCGATGTAGAGAGAACAACTGAACATTCAAGTCTATAATTGAAGTCTGTTGCTGACAAAAGGCAGATAAATTGGCTGTTGTGTCTTCAGTGGTGATAAGGTCAGGTCAAATCAATAACTTTGCCAGTGTCTTTTTGTATTCGTCAGCGTATTTATTCACAACATGGCCAATACTGTGGCCTTTGAAGAACAAACACATGATAAAAATAACTCAGCTAAGCTCAATCAAAACAATGTGAAAAATGGTTTTAAAACCGAGGACGTAACAAAACAAGACACACTGTTTCTTATTATCTTATGATATGAAAACGTTGTAAAATAAACAAAGAAAAAATCAGACCACACTTATAAATGTGACATTTGTCAGTTTGAACTGCAGTTTTCGTTTGCCATTCGCGTTTGGCTGTGGAAATAACATAAAATTTATATTTAACCGGTTGGGTTTCATTTGTTATTATATATCGGGTAATTCAGAGGGTTTGTACATGTATATGCATCGGGCTTGTTAACTTCACTTGTTCTCTGCATTGTTATAAAATGTTCTGGAGAGATATGTAGATGATTGATAGAGTACGGTTTCTTGGGGGCTGTTAACAATTTGACACGGTGTTATTTTAATTTCGAAAGAGTCGCTGTCGCTGTTTCTCCGAACTTTATCACCAGCACAAAAAATTAAAAGATTATATTTTAAATAAACTAGAAACGGACAATGGTGAAGATAAATTTAGCTGGATCCTGGACTGACTGAAGATTGCAATATTTTCTAGCAGTTCTTTGTCGAGAAAAGAGCTACGCCGTCTGTAGCGACAGCTCCAGCCAGGTCTATTTGCACTTTATATTATTTTAATATACAGATACTTTTTTAAACAATAGAACTACCATTGGGAAAAGCAGTTGCTATCAAGATAGCATATTATTGTATATATTATATTTTAATCAATATTCAATTCTATTTAAGTTTATATTAAACACTATTGCAATCGATGATAACTAGAAGTTAGAGTGACAGGTGACAAGGAATTGGTACTCAGTAAAACACTTTGTATGTTAACTTCACAGGATTGCCGGTCGATAAAACTCCAGCCTTGGTGATATACTTGTTAGTGGAAGTTTTTCATTATAGCTGTAAGCAGTTTCTGAGTACTAGACAAGTATTGAGTGGGACAAAGGCTTCCAGGGTTTGATTTAGAAAATAATTGGTTCAAGATTGCATTTTATCCATTGTCAACCCTAAAACCCTCGCTGTAGGTGAGAAATCACTGTATGTAGTACCAGTGATGGAATCAAAACAAACCATCTAACTGTAACAGTTTTAATGTTGTAATTTCTTTTAATCATACAGCATCAATTGTAACGAAAACGTATGATATAATGGAAAAAGCCAGGATAAAACTAATGCATATATTGACATATATATTATTTTATAGGCAAAGAGAAAATTGTAATATTCACAGAGGGATTTGAGACGGGACGTTAAGGGGTATTCGCTAACCTTCTACTTTATTAACTGTAGGGCTTCGTGATAGAAAGCTAACTTTATTATAATCCGAGTTTGTTGATTTATAAATAAATTTAATTTAGCAAATATCTGAATATCAACTGTTTAGAATAATTAAAACTGCAGAACGTTTATGTCAACATCGGCAGAGTAAAAGCAAATCCAATTCCATTTTTTTGTATGTAAATTGCTAGATTTTTCTTGAACAAATGAGCAATCTAGATGTATATCAGTCTTGCATAAATAAAAATTAAGTATATGTTATTTATTTTCAGCTGATTAATATCCGATTTAGCTGATTTTGTTTAGTACTTTAAATGCATCACACTCTTTAAGCGAAACAAAAAATATAATAGTCTCGAACTACTCAAGACGTTGGTGACATGAAAAATAGACCTGATTTAGGAGTATCTGAAAATCCTTGTGTTCGTGTACTTAGGAGACTCGGAATTAATACCTTCCGATGTTGATACCTAGATTTGAGACAGGGTATAATTGGTGGTTTATCTAGGACAATGTCTGGAAGTCAGGAGACAAAATCACCATAATGAGGCTATTTGGATTGTACGTTAGTCCGAGACCTATTGATTGAATCGAGAAGGTCGGTACTGAAGCCTTCCTCATCGAATATTAATATTGTACAGTAATTTAGTGAATTACTGCCGAATTTATACAAGAGTTAAACAATTCATTCCGTTGTTTTTTTATTCAACATCTTTTAGAGGCATGTATAAGCTGACAAGATACTTGCTGTAAAACGAATGCGTTTGCGTTTATTATCTTAGTCTTTAATTTAGGCATTTAGGAAAAATAATGTTTTGGAAGGTTTTATAAAATATATTTTTTAACGTAACCTGAAATTCGTCTTTGTTTAATATGAAATGAGAAATCAAGTAAATTTCTTCAATATACTTTGTCTACCCAGGCTATTTTAAATTTCAAATAAGCAGTCATGTAAAACAAAACTATTTCTGTTTCGCCCTTTTGTGGACGAGTTGATAAAAAGAAGAGCATACAGTGTACATGTACATTTCTTACTTCTAACTTATTTGGACAGTTAGGAAGGGCCACAGATTTAGAAAAGTTAAGCGGTTAGTACATAAAAACTATCCCTGACTATGAAGAAATACAGGTTAATATAGTAGTTTAATTTGCTTTTGATCGCTTAAAGAAACAGACGTGTTTGCCACAAAATCTCAATACATGTACGTAATATTATTATTAAATTTATTGTGTATAGTATACTAATATGCCCTAGAAAAGACTAATCCAGAACTACCTGGGGAGAAATTGTTGCTAATAATATTACATGGATATTTAAAATTCTCAGGTAAGTCAGGTACGTCAAGGTAATATTTGATCGCCAAAAGAAAAAGTCTTGTTTACCATCAAATGTCAAAACGAAATATTGTAATTAAATTTATTGTGAATAGTATTGTGTAATAGGAGAAGAAAAAATATTGTCAATAAAATTACATGGATATTTAAAATTCTCAGGTAAGTCATACACAGATGTTAAAACCATCTTACTAAATGGTTATTGATATTTATATCTCATATATCATTTGGCATTAATACCACAGCTTGATCTTGGAACTTAATAACCCAAATAAATTAATCATTATAAAAAGCTACAATGTTGATATTGGGAAAGGAGTTGATAAAATCGTCCGATTCGTTTGGTGTCTAGTGAGGAAAGGTTTTATTCTCTCGATATGTCATTAGAATATAAAATAGAAACTTGAAAGTCAAATCTATATAAACTATACACATGTAGTTAATATAAACACCAGGACAATCGATGATAACTAGAAGAGAGAACCAGGTGGTACTTGTTAATATACTTTTAGTGTTAACTTCACAGGCTACTGGATCGATAATACTTTTCATGGCGACAGGTTTAACTCGGAAGTTTATCATTATATCAGAAAGCGATTTCCGAGTACTAGACAAGCGTTTTGAGTTTACATAACGTTTGATCCACGAATGATTTGCTCCGCTGTGGACGTCAATGATGCCCTTTGAAGTGAAATCAGTGTGAAAGTGTTTGATTAGGTAAGGAGTAGTCGCAGATTGTACAGTAGGCCTACCAGCGATAGGCAACAGAATAACAACAGGAAATCGTCTAGTGAACCTTGTTTAGACACACATCCGAGTATACCGACATCTTGTCTCAACCGACATTTTCTTTTGGTCTGAGATCTATTATTTCTACCCTGAAACAACTTTTGTACCGACCAGTTTTCTCGCTCGAATGAGGTGTCAGTATATACAAGTTTCACTGGCCACGTTTATGAACTATCTATGCAAATAGACACAGCGTGTTCATAAATGCAAACAAAAAGTAAAACGGCAGAACTTTTGAATGACAAATGTGGCATTGTTGAATGATTCTTAATCTTGAAGAATTTGGCATGAATTGAACTACAGCAAAACACCAAACAAAGCTACGACGCCAAGTCGGAGTAGTTTGTTTAAGTTACTAACAATTTCAGTACAATGCTATCAGATATCATGAACAAGTATGAAGAAGATCTGACGAAACGGAATCAAATCTGATGATATGGCTTATACCAAAGCAACGTAATGTATTGTAGTTCATATCCATGTATAACTTGGCCAGCAGAGATAAGATTAGAAGTTGTCAAAATCTGCCGCACAACACTCTGCTGATACGCTAACATGAAAGCATCACCTTTATAAATCGAATCACTGTCGGCTTGGTGTTAGAACGACCCTTTGTTATACATATATGGTTACCTATACAAATGTGGATAACAAACTGATCATTTTAGTGTGTGGTTAAGTAACGTTTAGTTCGTAGTCGTGCTGAACACATACACAGTCTCCTTGTAATTGACCTAAACCCCAATCAAAAAAGTCTACCTACATGTAATAGAACCAAATATTTATATTGAATAATGTAAAAAAGGGCATTTTAAACCATTGTACAATCTATGATCATTTTTCATCAAACTTAATTAGCACAAATGAATCTTACTACAAGCATAGAGACAAGTCAAATGCAGTGAACATTGTGTAATCTGCCTTTTCTGTTAAATGTCACAGTTTCCGTGTTTACATTGTGTTATGGTATTTTATTTACCTGTTTAAGCCTGCCTCTCTAAGCATTCTTATCTTGAGCTACGCGTGGAATACAGTGACCGGAACGTACATGTTCTCAAAGGGTTCGCGAAGTTTGCATTACCAATTCACAGTATTTCAGAGTACCGGAAACTCCTTGTGTACATAAAACGCTCAGAATAAATGGTTCCATTTTTTAAATATTAATTTTCATCAGAACTACGTAGGCCATTTTATAATTGAACTTTTCTAAGACTAAATTGTTTTAAATGTGTATGAATTCATTGCAAGCTATTACGTTTGGTGAAGGTAAAGCAAATATGGAAAGCCTTACTTAGATACATGTACACATAACTTTGGATTCTTAATGTTTTAAATATATTTTATACTCTTGACTCGTAGGCTAGTAAGAGAATTACCAGAACATAAAATTGGTTATAAAACTTTTGTCTAGAATTTTAACAGAACCATCCTAATAAACAAAAGTAATCGTTGCTACAGATAAAGATCGGAATAAGAAATATGTGTCCAGTTTCAAAGAAGGCTGGTTTCGCTTGAAGAAAGTTCTACGCGATTTTATTCGTGATTTGATAGCACTATCTCAATTTGTTGTGGGAATTTATTCACCAGACACAATTTGTTGCCGTCTATTACGTTCTAACTTCTTAGTACATTTTGTAGTTGGACACTATGGAAGTGAAGCCAGAAATCGCCTTTTGGTTTATTGCCATGTGCATAGCAAATCTGTGCCTTTATAAGTATCTGATTTAATGCACCCTTGTTTGATTAATGTTGATTGAACTGGGAGACAGGAAACTGTTTGGAGACATAAGAAATCCGTCTAGTTACACCGGTTAACTGTCATTATGTGACGGGACCAATTCAACAAGAGTTTGTCTTGATCAGCAAAAAACAACACAGAAACGAATTAAAAGGCATTAATTAACTTACATAAAACCTTTGTAGTGAAGACATCAACAGGAACAAAATGTTTCCTGATTTCCTCTCCGAATACAAATTACCTGATTCCAATAGAAATAAGACAGGACCATACTGTGGTCAGTCAGTAACATGTGGTTTTACGAAAACCGGCTTATACTGAGTTGCAGTGAATATTGATATTGTACTCTAAGCTGGTATCTAGGTAATACTCTCGCACTTTTGTATTTTTGTTTTTGTGTAATGTGAATTAACAAAGTAATGAGCATTATAGTAAATAGATAACAGAAAACCTCGAGTATTAACCGGTTTTTAAGATTTTCGGCAGTGAGTAACTGTTAACTGAAAAATACCTGGGATCTGTTCTGAAAAAAAATTGCTGTCTGCCGATAAACAACTTTGACGAGCTGTCCCGTCTGCATTTATTAAGTTTTGTAACTATTGTTGATCAGTGATAAACACGAGTAGACAGAGCATCGTATTTCTTAATACGAAAAAAGCGATTCGATGAAACTACCTGGCGAAAAAGCATTGAGTCAGTCAGAGATTCACTCATCCGCTTTACTTGATTTCTGATCCCCGAAATTTCCATTTACAAATTAAATAGTTCAGATGGAGCAAATTGTTTTTTCTCGCTTTTTTAATAACAGACTGAAGTACACGTAAGAGAGTAAGTCATGAGAGCTACGAAGAGCCTGGTTGCTGAGGTCAGACCAATGTGTATCAAGATGTCACTTAGGTCAGAGTGCAACAGGGCACAAACATCTCTTTATATGACCAATCTTTGCACTTTAATTACAAATTATAGTTTTGGTGAATTTAAATCAATATGTAGTACATGGTACGTGTTTCCTTTGTCGCTATTATTTTCAAAATATTACAAGGGCAATTTAATGGATTAAATATCCATATGCACGGATGTTGGCCTCTGATAACAGGTAAAGATTATGATAAATTGATTGTCTGATGAGAGTAAGGAAAGGTGACAGTAAGAAAAAATCGATTTCTCGTTTATTGACCAGCCTCTGTCGTCGAAACTTCTTTCAGAATTCAATGACTGGTCCTGGAAAAATCGGACATTCACAATAAGTTCTCCTGTTAACACATACTTTAGATGTTTAAAGCTAAGATAAAGTTTCTTACGATTATCTTTATATATGTTTCTCTTTTAAACAAAAACAGAATATAGTTTTAATGTGAGCTTTAACATGGAAATTAAATATGACTAAAGAAAATATCTGTTGTGAACAAATTTGTGGTGTACATAGAAACACCTGTGTTTTATCAATATAAATTAAATTATCTATCAGCAGTCCTCCAAGAGGAAGTAGTTGCAAGATTCAAACAACACTTCAAGATTTCAACGCTACAGACTGTTTTAGTGTAACTATTAAGATTGATCACAACTTTTAAATAGTCTTGGAATCTGATGTTGGAGACCTATTGTCCCCATATAGATCACTTATCCTCAGTAGGTCACACGGCACAAAGATCAAAGTCCAATCTATATCCAATTATGTTTGTCGGATCGAGAATAGTTAGGTGTATTTTGAACAAAAGTCCAATCGATATTAACTAGAACGGATGAAAGATGACGGACAGTTTGTATTCGGGGATATACTTTGTCCGCTAACTTCACAGGGCTTCTCATCAATAATAACCTCAGTGATTTTTCTTTTCATTTTTACACAATTATGCTCGCCATATGTATGGGCGATTGACAAATACCAGATAACCGTTTTGTAAGCTAAAGCCTACTGGTGCTGCGCTTGAAGCATCAATTGGTGAGTGTATTTTCTGCATTGTCCTGGACAAAATTGCGCGTGAATGTGACATCAATTTATTGAATTTAAAGCCATGGTAAAATCTATGCCATATTAACATTAAAATTAACACACACACAAAAATCGGTGTGACTTGAAGGGAGAGTCACAGGTGACAAGATATTGTCTGCTAACTTAACAAGTAACAGTCTGTGAATTTACAAATTCTTGAGCTGTTCACCTTTTCTTCAAAAATTAAAACCAACTTTGGGCGAAACATGGAATACAACAGCTATAAAGAACTCCAAGGCCTATACATTTGCAGTTTAACCTAATAAACTAGCCGATAACCCTCATGTACATAAAACTTAGAACTAATACTCTCTAATTTTTAAAACATTTGATTTGGGGCCGTGTACATTCCCATTCTCGATTATTTTGCGTTAAACGAGGATTAAGGTTGGTTCTCAGACTGAATTACAGAAATAAATTTTATAAGTTGTTGATTATTATGACGTACTTTAACTAAGGATGTTATCAAGGAGCTAACAAGCAATAAACCTTTTTGGTGTTATTACAATAAACATCCGTCAACTTAAATGCAAATAAACAGGCAATCAACAAAATAAGTTCTATTTAAGACAGTGTCTTAAAAAATATATCTCTCAATTGTATTAAGTAGTTTTATTGTAATTAAATCGATGCATCCATGTTTCGTTTGCTTGGATTCATGGGCACTCATAGCGGGCAATGATAAGGCGGATAACCTTGC
Organism: Katharina tunicata; assembly: GCA_032466195.1. Taxonomy (NCBI): domain Eukaryota; kingdom Metazoa; phylum Mollusca; class Polyplacophora; order Chitonida; family Mopaliidae; genus Katharina; species Katharina tunicata. The sequence goes on from JAVFBZ010028566.1 coordinate 11,133, forward strand.
TAAACTAGCACTGTCATTTGGAAACATTTCTTATAATGTAC
>JAVFBZ010028588.1:0-11172 GCA_032466195.1 Katharina tunicata
AATTTTTCATGAGATTCTGTGATAGTGCAAAATTCATAACTTTTGACTGCGTTTGTTACTTTAACATTCATTTTAGGTCATTTTTTTTAAATTTGTCATGAAATATTATTTTTTACTTTGTGGTGCCTCCAAACCTGAAATGGTTTTAAGCTGTAGGATATGGCTCATGTTATTGAAAAAGAAATTTACGAAACCAAAAAAAAGCCATTAGTATCTCAACATTTATACTATAGAGGTAATGGCAGTGTTCAATGTGGATTATGAGTCTGGCGTAAATCTACATGCTTTTAGTGTTAACAATAGAATTAATTTGATCAGTTAGATTTAACCATATCACAGCGCACTTGCCTTTTTCCGATTGATTTGCCTTTGAGTTATTCATGGCTAAATGATGGTAAATTGGAAATAATGCTTATTAACCCTGTTTGCTGTGTGAACCTTTGACAGTATGTCTTCACCTATATATCAAGTAAATACGTGTATGGCCTTTTCACCAGTAATGGCATGAGGTCGGATCGGTAGAATAAATGTCCGGAACTCGCCTCGTTTCTATATCAATGGCTCTTCCATGTCGCCACGGTAATTAGTGTCATAACAACGCAAATGGTCTTTATAAGACCTGGCCTTTGTTGATCACTAATTGTCCCAATAAATTATCAAATAAAACCAACTGACATTGAGCCATTCTGTGGCCTGGACATTCGCTTAGCTCCATTGTGATTGCGTATCCAAGTGTGTTTATGTGACAAGCCTTGGTCACAACCTTAAGTGAGGGGTGATGGTGCGTGGACAACGCGAGTGTCTGTGGAAAACTGGATGGCTTGCCTGAACCGAGACGATAGCCGGGGTTGTGGTCAGGGTTAGGCGCGAAGGAAGTGTGCCACTCTCTCATCCATGTTTCCCGTTAGAAAGCGCTACTCATTGCCAATGACAATATTTGTTCTTCAAAGATTCTCACTTGATGTAACTAGATAGAGTTAATACCGGCGCCATCTGCCCGAGCACTGTGAAGTGAATGTTGATTTTGAGGTTTGCGGTACGGAAGCTTGTATTAGCCACAAATCCGGTGCGGTGAGAGGCGAAGTGCTTCTGGTTGTCGCGTACCGTACTGTTGACCCGAGGTGCCCCGTATCTCGGCACATGCATGCCTACCCATCACAAATCTTCTTACTGGCTCAATAATTCTCTAACTTTATTCCGGCCTTTTTTTTTATAAAATAAAATAAAACACTAAAAATTGCACCCAAAGTGAGTAGCAAATAAATATTCGAGCATCGGTTGGGGCGTGTAAAAGGGCAAGTGCATTTCATTGAATATTATTTTGGTTCCATACTATTATAATTTCAGCATTATTTTACACTGTCTCCAATTATTATTTGATAGCTGCTTTCAAAATGGCTATATCGGAAAATAAGCACGAAATGACTAAAAAACAAATAAAATACTATTATATGATTATATCAGCTCGACTGAAAACCAAATAAAATTCTATTCTATCATTATATCGGCTCGACTGGAAACCAAATAAAATTATATGCTATGACTATATCGGATCGACTAAACAATAGGCTTTCAGAAAATACGAACATTGACAATTACCTGTAAACAGATGACGGAAAAATGAGAAAGCAAAATAACGAACACAATGATAACAAAAACATAAACGACTGAAAAGATTTAAAGAAGTATGAGCTAATAAATGTCATCTTCACTGTTAATAACCTTCTTCCGTTATACAGATTCCTATTCACTTTGATTGTGGATATTGGTTTGTTTCTACCCAGATCAAGGCTGCCTTATACTTTGTGTCTTTGTGCCAGAACAGGTTTCCTTATCCAAGAGTACACACCTTTCTTTGCCTCTTTGTTTTTTTTTTTTTGGCTTTATCGGTGTCGTGTCATTTTATTAGATATTGTAGCAGTTTTTGGTCTCGAGTGCTTTTGTTTTAGATGTCAAACCGTTGACAGACTGGATCGCAGATTGTTTGCTCACCATCAACAATACACTTTTCGTTTGAAGCATATTTTGTATGACGAACTGGGCAAATAACCCTGAAGGCGAATCCGAGTGTTATAAAGTGTATCCCTAGAAAGAGAAAATGAAAACGGTTAAAATGACAAAGGCGCGAAGTTCATTTTCCACACAATAGAGTGTCCCGAACCGGGCGTAATTGTTCCGCCAACGCCCTAAGCACAGTCTTGTGTTGACCCGAGTCGGTTCATTTTTCTAGGCGTTGAACTGGTTGCCGTGTTTGCTCAAGACTGATATGTTTACCTATTAATCTGATTGCGCTGAAGGGTATCGCTTTCCAGAAGTGTTCATATAGCGAGCTGTAGAGTTCGTGCGAGCGTTCCAACTGAACACCAAGTGCCGGATTTATAACCGATATTTGTGCCATTGTGAAAACCGACAAACGCGTCAAATAATCGTTTACATTTCGCTCCTCCTTGACGTGTATAATCAAACGTTATCAACAGAGCTCTCGAATCTGCTACTGATATTGCTATCAAACTCACACGTCAAAAGGATAAGCTCACCCGTATGGTATCGACTGAACATCAACGGTCTAAAAGTCTATTATCCAGTACACTAAGGCTTTGGTAACATTTCTGTAAAACACAACATTTGCCTGAAAAGGGCTTATTTATTCCAAAATTTTTATGAAATTATTTAAAAGAAAACTTTTCAGTGCAAGTGAATATTAACGTCTTTCGACGCATTATTAAGGTGCATTCAGATGATGCGATTTGTAGTAACCACTTAAAGGGATTCCCCAAATAATCAGCATGTTAGTTTTTGATTGGTCGATACTTTTTTTCTTTTAGAAAAGTATCAACCAATCAAAGCACTAGAAACACGGAGAATCCGCTGCATGACGTCGTTACTATACAAAACGCATGGTGTGAATACATCTTTACCATTTGACGTGCGATTATAGTAACTATTCATACATTACTTTGATTTTCGAATTTTACATACTTATGTGAAATAGATGAAGTTAGTGCTGCATGGAGTTTGTGGGGTTACAGTTCATCGAATTAAATTTTCTTGCGTAAATAAACTATGATCTGATAAATGTGTCACTTATAAACTATAAATAAACTACATACTGGATGTATGTGTCCCTAATGAGACAAATTAGTTAAAATTTTCAATAGCAACGTTTTCTGTTTAGTCAACCATGCATGCTCTCGTATTAAACACATTTGTGTGTGTTATTCAAACTATAGATTTTAATGATACACTGTTAAAACTAAAAAAAGCTGTATCATTATATTCCCCAAACTAATAAATATTAGTATTCGATATGCAGCATATCGAACACGACAAATGGAACTACATCTGTGAAAGGGCTTTTATGATTGCCTGTCCGGAAGATTTATTTCCACTGTTATAAAAAAAGAAAACGATTTATGAATAATCTAGAGAAGTTGTGAAATGAAATGTCTTTGCTCCTGTGGGCTCTCTTTTCATTTTTTTTATTTTTGAAATTTTGTGATTATGGAAGAAAACGGTTGAGGAGGTTGGAGCAGATCGTTAATGTGGCTCCGGGGTCCCTGTGCGTCTGGTGGGTAACCTGGTCTGCCACTTGACGCTTAATAGTCCGCGTTTATGGTTCATGAGAGACGGAAGATGAAAATGATACATGATCATATTCTCTCTCAGGAGACGTGACTTCCCTTAGTTCGTTTGTGGTGGCCTTATCACGCCATGTCGTAACACCCAATAGATTTGAAGGAAAACTAAAAGTCGTTAGATGACCGAGTTCAATTTCATCAGGAGCCCGAGAAAAATGACGACCTCGAGTGAAAATATGACGAAGTGGCTGGTTGGCGGCGCAAGATTGGCTCTAGTGATTACCGGTCTCCTGGACGCCTAATGTTGTTTCACGGCTATCTGGCTACCTCACTTGGACCTGTCGTGCTGGTTTAATAAGTAATTACCATTTTGATGTTTTCTCCATGACCTGTGATTGATAAGCGAGCAGAAGTCTGTGCTCTCTTTTAACCCAGGCCCTAACCTTGTAGACCGACGGAGCAGGAGATCGCATAAGTACCTTAGCCTCGGCTAGCTAATCCGGACTAAATGAGCTATAGATCGCTATGGGTTATGACACGTCACTTATCAAGGCGAGTGCTTTTTGCATATACTAAGATTGTGCCGGAGGTCCAATGTAACAGAGCAAGAGCATGGCGAGATATAATCCCCGTTATGAATCAAATTATACCATGCGAACACAAAGCTGTCAGAAGAGGCGAGAGGCCATCGGCGGCCAGTAGATTTCAGTCCATGCTAATTTCGAGCATCCTTCATCTGGCCAGCAAATTAGTAACGCAAATAGCTTCAAAGTCTCTCTAATTGATCCCCGAGCAATTTATGATTTTAGGGGGTAGGGCTGATATTGGCCATGTTCCATGTCTGTTATGGTTCATATCTTCGACAGAGGGCCAACTGGGCAAAGTAAAAGCTTTAGCAAAAAACTGCCACTATCAATGATTCGGTAGAGGGAATATTACAGCCGCTTAATGGGTCGCTCTAGTTCAGTGTCTTATCGCCGCCGGGTAATCCCCTTTGATCTTTTTACATAACGTCTCGATGAATGTTCTTCAATTTATTTCTTCCACAGTTTACATATTTTGGCACGTCAAGATGTTACAAGATAAGGGATTTACGAAGATATCCAAAGATAACAATACTTGTATCAAAAACGTATATGAATTTCCTTATGGCCTTCATTTAATAGTAAAAAAAAGGGAAGCATCGACCGGTAAAGACACGGAAAAGCTTTTGAACTACGAGCTTACTACTTGTCTATATATCTATTAGATATCTTCATATATAAGAAACTTACATACTGTTTTAATCGACACACGTTCCTGAGATTTCGTCATATCTAATAAGCATGCTAAGTCTTTAAGTTGACACAGGATAGAGTTAAGTTATTTCGGTTTAGTTTATTTGGCAATACATCTCTTGTTTAAATCCGCGATTGTGGTTTTACAAACCTACCAAGCAATCCATTGAAATCGACCAGTTCTGGCAAAGATTTGTCTATACTACTTGTCTATATATCTATTAGATATCTTCATATATAAGAAACTTACATACTGTAAGGATGGACAAAGATTCGCATTCAAATATGTCGAGCTATTGCAATTTATTTTGATGAGATTCTTTGAACTTAACGCGAATAGATCAATGTTTCTTTCGTTAATTTCTCAGAAACTTTGTGGATTTGTATTGGTAATAGGTGCTAATTGTATAAGGGTATCAACTATGAGATACACGAATTAAGCTGTGTATGCTTGTTGAAGGTTCACATAGATGAATAGCGCATGGTATTTGCAATCTTGATCATGTACTTCTACTTTGCAGGTTTGCAGTTGATATGAACTACCAAAGTTACTGTATTACACTAAAATCTTATTTCATTGGTTAATTCTCCATAATCACTATTTAATATAAACTTGCAAGCCTTGTACAATTTGCATATGTTTAACTAATGATGGCATATATAATAAAGCCGAAATATAAAGCCTCTATACCAAAATGCCTTCCTTGTTTGTCTTATGTATTATCAAAGTAATATACTCTTGTCAATATCCGATGTACTGATTGTTTAATACGTTAATCAATCTTTCGGGCAATCTATTATTTTTGTGGGGAATTTTTATATCATGTTATGACTTAGTTTTTTCTCTCGGGCTGATAATAGGGCTATCTGGTGTCAACTATCTGGTCGCTTCTGTGTTTAACCTTGGGACGTTTCTGTTTGAGACTTCCATACATCCATCACTACAGTGTCAAGAAGCAATAGTTGGCAGGCCTGTAGGTGAAAGAACCAATGTCTAACCTTTGCTCGCCGTGTCTCCTATGTAATTAAACCCGATCAGTGGCCGAGTGACAAGTGATTCATCACCTTACATATACCTGACAGTATTATGCCTATTAATCTTCACCTCATATTTGTTTGTCAGAAGCATACAGTAGCCACGAACCTGATTGATACGGTGGAACGACATCACCAATTACGGATGCCCTATGAGTTCTTGATAAGCCCAGGGAAGAGCTGAATAGTTGTCTTGTCCCTAGTGACGACAGCTCGCTTTGGCCATCAACCGGGAAGCAATAAATCGCAACTAGCGCTAGCTCCTAACAACAGAGAAACCTCGAACTTTGTTGAAAACCTCTGGCTCTGATCTGCGAATCCAGACAACCACCAACAGACACCGTCTAATATGATGTATGTTGACATGGCCGCACCACAATCTCGACGAGAAAAATGAAGCGACTATAATCCCAAAATTGAAGCATTGCTGATATGTTAAGGCTTTCGGAATCCGCTCGAGATCTCACCTCTTATTTTATGGTATTGTATTCCAAGTCGACGCTTCACTGATAAGGTTTACTCCGTTCTTCAAATTTATGTGACCGTATTTATTATTTAACGACACGTTATTAAGCCAACTTATGTTTTGTTAACTCCAACACTCTCTAAGGGTTTTTCTCCCAAGGCAGGCTAGAAATCTGTCCGGTTGACTCAGTGGGGGTGAATCTTCTCTGCTTCACGCAGGGCTCCTGATGAATGGCTTTTTCTGGTAACTTTATTAGCACAGGCAGTGTGTGAAGAGAACATTTTTAAGTCATTGTCCGCAGAGTGCGAGGTGTCGGCTAGGATCTGGCGCAGAGGCAAATAGACCCTAATTATCGCAATATTTAATCTTCTTCGGTAAAACAGAAACCGCAGTTGAAACACACATGTGTTAAGGCAGATGGCCAAGCAACGGGAGATCAACCAAGCCATTGGTTTTTAGAACCGAAGAGCTAAATTTTCTGTGTTAGCGGTCACTTAGTGGTCACTCGTCTATTTAACTCCATTTTCCTCTCTGAGGACTTTGGTTTTTACTACATTAACCCAGGCCATCACTAGCCACACATAAACTTATTTCATCACGTGGACACCATGTATGGTCACGTTAACTTTTTTGCTGCAATGATTTCACCATTTTAATTTTTAGTGTTGTCAAGGGGATGTAAACTCTGTTGTACATCTATATATTAATCTTTAGGTTACAAAACCACAAAATAAAAAGCCAATAGCAGTAAAGGAATATCGTGTCTATTCACGAAAACAAAGAAGACAAATCTTGAATTCGGTGTCCGTTCTACGCTATGATTTAAGTTAGAATTTTTAGTCATCGAAAATTCGGTTCCTGACATTTATATATATATATATTTTTTAGCAATAATTGGTAAAAAGACAAAGGTAAATTACTTAATCCTGGTGGCCGAATGGTGGCGAACGTGTTTACTGTTATAAAACAACCCTGTCTTTGTAGATAAGTCAATAATATTTCTGAATTTTCAGAAGTATTCAAAGAACAATTGAACACTGTCGTGTTTACTCAATGGAAACATTTTATTTCACATAACTGTAATCTATCAGCAATCAATTCATGCGTATTTTTGTTACATTTCTCTTCCTGTAATCGGAACAAGAATATAGATCCAGATTTGTTCCCCTCTTCGCCTTAATAATAATATAAATATCCGTCAAACACGTTAAGAATGGATATAGGGTCGATAGTTTCGTGTTAGACATAAAGTACAAACGTAATGTATTCGTTTATAATTTCTTGTTACCATTGAACAAGGACCTCATTACCCCCGTCTGAGTCTATAGACCATCGATGTTTCAAAATGGCGCCTTGTTGTCTAACCTTCGCAGGATTGATTTGAACAAGATTGCAGTTTTTGAATCTTTGGAAATCTACGTCATAATTTGTCGTTAACGGATCACCGATTTATCGAAGTTATTGAACTATTAACTGAAGCTTCCGTCATTTGCATCATGCATGGTTTTGTTTGGCGTAAATCAAAAATGATATTCATTTTTTTTAACCACCTTTCGCTCTTTGTGTATATGTTTTTAAACGTATTAAAATTCTCCATCATTTCGTTCTAAACTTGCAAGGGGTGAATTCGTTCCGAGCACGGAATTGGAACAATATATCCCTGGCATTGAACACTAGGGTTACACACCGATTATAAATGCTACATGTTTCTTGTTGCTTTGATATTTTAAAACCCTCTTGTTCTAAGTAGAGTTGGGTTTCATTTTTGAAATCAGCAAGGTACGTTACCGGACAAGAACACAGTATACTGGAATAAAATTTAAAATACATTTGAACTTTTAACGGTAGTTGTGGCTGTTGTTGAAACTATGAACGTAATTTTATTAATTTTTAAAAAAATTCATATTTAGAGGTATGGAGAAATACAAGGTCTGTCATTCATTCAGCCTACTTACCAAACACTTCAGTAGCTGGAATCAACTAGTTGGTGCTTCACACATAAAGTTAATAAACTTGTCATTACTACTTATATGAAATATGTTCAATGTCGTCGTGTACAGTTTGTCTTCATTTTATTAAACCAAGTCACGTGTATTCAGGCTCTGCGAGAAGGAGGCTCGATTCTATGTAATGGTACTCTGAGGATTAATTGCTGTTATACGGTTGTGGTCATCGACTAGCAAATCACGGCCATATTAACAGGAAGCAAGTTTATTTGAATCTATAAACAATATTTAGAAAAGGTTTGTAAATACAACTTGATTATGTTTTATAATTAAAGGCTAAAATACGATCCTGAACATTGAAGTTCATTTGCCACAAATTGCTACAACTTGAGTAGTCCGAGTAGCTCACACTTTTGGTTTTTCAGAAATTTGGATAATGCCTGACAGCGAAAAACCTAGTCTGACATCAGCCCATAAGGTTTTTTGTCAACTCGGGCGCAAACAGTTCTGTATGCGATCCACAAAAACAGACACAAAACGTATCTCGGTGAATAAAATTTACCGCCCAAAAGTTGCCTAAACTTTTGACTTTCATTTAAAACACAAAGCCCACTAATAATCCCTGACTGCTGATGCATTTGACTCCAAAGAAAAGTAGACACACAACTTTCTAATAGCTTGATGGCTGCTGACCTGTGATGTGCGTCGTGACGTAAGCAATTAGTACCCAAATTTCGAGGCAAATGTTTTTTGAGCCGAAGTTAAAGAATTATGAAACATTGACGTTGTCGATTTTCTTTTTGTTCTATAGATCTCGTCCAGGCTGTAAGTTGGCCATGATGAGTCGGTGGTTCGCCAGTGTCCCAGGTCTGTGACTCCGAGGTAGAGGCCACAAATAGCGGTCAAATATAGAAATTTTGGTCTTCAACAAGGGATTTCAACATAACTTCACAGACATGATCACAAGGATTGGACTACAATTAAGGTCACCCTTTTTTTATTGATAAGGAGAGTTTTAAAAAACTTAGCCAATACATTCTCCATAATACAAAGAGCTCGACATGTTGCCCTTTGGCATTTAGTTTGATATGTTTATGTGCTTGTTACAAGTGTACAAAAAGTCCAGTGGGTAGATCTCAGACGTTAGTTTTTTGACAGACTGTCGTAAACTAAAGCTAAAGATGGCGCCTGTTTACCCCCAGTTAAACCTGTTAAAGCTATTGGCATGGTTGCAAAATGATTGTTTTCGGTAGTTTTCTTCGCCGATTAAGTTGGTTTAACCACTTAAATGGTTATTCGCATTAGTTAAATGATATTAAATACGGTTAAGCATAATCAAACAAACATAAAATCAGAATGGAAAATAGGTTGTGCTTTTACAAGAATTAGGTTATTTAGTGGGGAGTTGAAGAAAGTTTTACTTATATTATATCGCTTATAGTACACTTGACGGACAGTAAAGAACACAGTCTAATAGGTCGTAAGTCTTTAACTTAATCTCAGATCGACAGAATACATGCTGCGAAACAAAGAAAGAAGAAAGTCTTCACCGAGGCTGCTGACTTATATGATGGGCCAAGGGCGCCAGAAGTCGACAGTATATAACGTGTGTGTTTAAAATTTACTAGTTACTTAATCAGCCAATCAAATCGCCTTATTATAACCCAAAATATCTTTCATTTATTCAATATTTATTATTCCACGTTAGAAAAAAGTCAGGAAAAAAGTTTCACGTAAGACATTGAAATTGTCGTGGGATCAAATTTGTTGACATGTTCACCGGAAACGTCTCGTTCTTAACTAGCCAATCAAAGGACTAGGAATAAGCATTTTTCTTCATGTTATACGTAAGTATAGTTATACATTCACGTTGTGTCATAGCCAATGAAAAAGCGTCTTATAAAGCGAAACAGTATGTGTTTTACTATGTACTTATATTTATAACGCGTAGAACAAAATATTATTTCCAGTCCTGATTGTCTGGTTAAGAACGAGACGTTTCCGGTGAACATTTGCACGTTTCCGCTTCCCTTTGTTAAGTGTTGAATAGTTTTAACATATGTCAAAAGATTTGATCACACGCCAAATTCGTTGTTTTAGGTGAAACTTTTTTCCTGACTAGTGAATTGTGACGAAGGCCACGTAAGATTAGAAAAATTGACATGTGATAATGATTCTAACATGGAATAACGAATTTCAAAGATGTTTTGGTTTAAAATAAGGCGATTTGATTGGCTGATTACGTACCTAGTCAATTTGAAACACTCACGTTAAACACTGTCGACTTATGGCGCAATTGGTCTTTCATAGACTTATTATACAAACAAGCTGCAATAGTCACTCAATTTTGGTGTTTTTTACAGTAGGTAGATCTAATTACCTAATTCTTTAATCAGGAAATAATCCTAAAAATGTCACACACCAAATATTCTTGTATTGTTTACTTCAATTTTATTGTTTTTCTTTTTAATATTATCTTTGAAACACATGATACTTTGCCCTGTTTGCATGTGTTGTGTAATTCGGCTTAACACTCTAGAAAGCCCATACGTTATAAAGAACATTCAAATGGCTTCTTTTATAGATTGTCTAAGAACGTTTGTCATAAAGCCATCAGTCAAATCAATCCGTCATCCCGTGTATGTATTTCTGGTTAGGTAATTCCTTCTCGTATGATATCACTTTGGTGGAAAATAACAAATTTGTTCGCTATTATAAGCACAAATTGGCTCAAAATTATTTTTCTCTCGTCACTTATCCATTTATCAATCAATCTATCAATCAATCAGTTAACGATACATTTTTAAATGCTATATTTAGAGCATACTATACACACAAATGTACCAGTAAGTGCAATTGAATGAATTTAA
>JAVFBZ010028610.1:0-11171 GCA_032466195.1 Katharina tunicata
TATTACAAAAATCAATTCGTAACAAAATATTTTGAAAACAAGTTGGTATCGTTTCTTTTGGACACTAGTGTATGTTGTATGGTGCATACGAAGGATGGACAAAGATGAATGCAGGTTTAAATTGAATAGAACTTGTATTAAACAGAAACAGAAAGTTACATCTTACTTTCGTTACACGTCACATCAGTATGTATCGTAATTAGTCAGCACATGATTACAACGTAAAATAGAATATACACTAAATACGAATTCAGGATATAACAATATATTCACGTCTAATAGCCCGTAGAAAAATTACGATTGCCAACACATAAAACTTTAGTCAATGTAGATCCGTGAAATAAATAAGCAATATAGCACAGTTATACGTTAACATACCCTTTGGTAAATACGTGTATATTTTTTCATGGTGAAATATCACCATGAAATATCACCATGAATATCACCATGATATCACATATATCCTGTGAGATGCCATTTAAGACTATATTGTGGCTTTATTTTGGACTGGTCTTCTGAAAAATATTCGAAGCGTCTAAAGAAAACTTTGTTATTTATCCAGCGTAATAAATAAAAGATTTTTACGTACATTTCGTTTTCGGCCTTTCTTTAAATTTTAGCACTGGAACTTTCTCAACTGAAATAGAAAAGTTAGATTTTTTACACAAATTATTCCGAAAATATTGTCCAGTATACGTTTTTAATTACGGGTATACAGGCGTATGAATGACGACTAATATCAAATGAATCCTTTAGATCCTCTTACTTTCATAAAAAGAGGTGGTGAAGGCGAGACCTTTCTGTGCCCTGGTGCTCTATGAGCTTAAAGGCACAGGGAAGCAAAGTTGTTGCGCCCCAATGTTTGTGTCTTTGTAAATGTCCTGTGTTGTCATGTTTGTCGCTAAGGTTGATTTCAATCACCCATAGGGCAGGTACGCTGTCATTTATATGAGTGAAATAACCTAAAGTACAGCGTAAAACCGCAATTAAACAAATACAAAAACAGACCACCGTTAGTTGAACAAAATCAAGTTCAAGTAAAATTTATTAACTTATTTTAAAACAATCAACATTAGCTCATAAAAAGGTTATGTTGATCAGACTGATATGAGCTAAACGGTAAACATTTTAAACCTATTAAGCTACAAATTTGTCTTAAATTGAAGGTAATTCAAATGTAGGATTCAAACTTCTGTAAGGAGTGTATTTCAGCTGCTTTCAATAAGATAAATAGAATGTAGCATTACCTGGCTTAGTTTTCGTTGTCTTCCGAAAACGGGATGGGTCTGTATTTTAAAAGTAAAAAAAAAGTTAAATTCTAGCACAATATGGACCATAGCCCAATTTTGACTATACAACAAAATGGATCATGGAGCAATATAGGACAATGAATATCATTGGACAGTGTGGAACATAGGGTAATTTAGATCATAGAACAATTCGGTCTTTAGGACATTGTGGATCATAAGACAATGGGACGATAGGACAATGTGGATCATTGAACAATTTGGACTATGGGACAATGTGGATCTTTGGACAATTTGGACTGTAGGGCAATGTTGATCTTTGGACAATTTGGATTATAGGACAATGAGGATCTTTGGGCAATTTGACGATAGGACAATGTGGATCTTTGGACAATTTGGACGATAGGACAATGTGGATCTTTGGACAATTTGGACTGTAGGACAATGGGGATCATTGAACAATTTGGACTATATGACAATGTGGATTTTTTGACAATTTGGACGGTTGGACAATGGGGATCAGTGAACAATTCGGTCTATAGGAAAATGTGGATCTTTGGACAATTTTAACTATAGGACAATGTGGATCTTTGGACAATTTGGATTATAGGACAATGTGGATCTTTGGACAATTTGGACTGTAGGATAATGGGGACCATTGAACAATTTGGACTGTAGGACAATGGGGATCATTGAACAATTTGGACTTTAGGACAATGTGGATCGTTGGACAATTTGGACTGTAGGACAATGGGGATCGGTGAACAATTTGGACTATAGAACAATGTGGATCATTGAACATTTTGGACTATATGACAGTGTGGATCGTTGGACAATTAGGACTATAGGACAATGTGGATCTTTGGACAATTTGGACTATAGGACAATGTGGATCTTTGGACAATTTGGACTATAGGACAATGTGGATCTTTGGACAATTTGGATTGTAGGCCAATAAGGATCATTGAGCAATTTGGAATATAGGACAATGGGGATCATTGAACAGTTACGACTATAGGACAATGTGGACCATTGGACAATTTGGACTATAGCACAATGGGGATCATTGAACAATTCGGACTATAGAACAATGTGGATCATTGGACACTTTGGACTATAGGACAAAGGAGGCCATTGGACAATTTTGACTACAGGACAATGTGTGTTATTGAACAATTATAATTATAGGAAAATGGGGATGATTGGACGGTATGAATAATAGGACAATACGGATCAGTATTGTAACGTTGTTAAAATACTTGAAATATCGTTAGTGAAGATTGTGTCCTTTCTTAAAAAAAAAGGAAACAAAAGTAATAAGAGTAATAAGATTAGATCGATCGATTATAAGACAAAATGGGAAGCAAATTGAGTAAAACCTAGAGCTGATTGATTGATTCACTGATCGATCGATGGATTGGTTATATAATGTATTACATTCCAGAATAAAGGGTTATAAGACAGCACGAGCAACGACAATGTCAACAAGGGAGTAGCACAGTTTGTAAAATGTTCGACGTATGTTTGACCATTATGTACAGGCAAAACACCATACTAAAATAGGCTCGTACCTTTCTCGAGCTTGTGACGAATCAAAGACTTGACGGTATTGAGAATGATGTGATCCTCTATTTTACAATGGCAAAAGACTAATAACGTGTATACCATTTAGTGCTACATATATTGTAATTATTTATTGGTGTTCACTGTTTTGATCAGGGGTATTTCGTTTTCAAATATTCATTAATTCACCACATTTAGTGAAAATTTTATGTGAGCACAATAAATCAATAAATGAAAACTTGGACGATTTCTTACCGAATTCACATATATATGGGTACCAAGACCTTTCTTCACAGGGCCGTTCAGCTCCCGTCCATTGGTCATCGAAACACATCGTGGTACAACCAACGCCCGATCGGTAAGTCAAGAACCAGTCTAAACTAGTTAGCGACGTTTCTGAGATATCTATATATACACAAATATCAAATAAGTTAATCTAAGTAAACTATAAGTATAATATCATTTATAGTACTTTATACCTTGTTTAAGAGGCATTTAGAAGTTGATTATAGGATTCAACATAAGACTTTTGTATGGATGACAACTTCTTGTTTAATAACAGAGCGACGTTTCGTTGTAGTTTCTAACACTGTTATTTATTTAATAACGTCGCTCTGTTATTAAACAAGAAGTTAACATCCACACAAAAGTCTTATGTTAAATACTTTATACGTTATTTTAATACAAGATAATGGACAAAGAAATAAGAACTGTTGTTTTAAATATTGCCGCTCATCAATGTTTTAGTAAATTTCATTGGACCGGAGTGCAAATCAAGAGAAGGGGGGAAAGCAGAAGATAAGAAAATAAATATATAAAGTTTTGACATTAAACCACGTATAATCGTCCTTGAGAAGATTGACATGACTTCGCTAGATCAACCAGTTACGTCGATTGGTTGATCATCTTCATTCTCGTGGCCATGCAGTTACATCGATTGGTTGATGATCTTCATCCTCGTGACCAGGCAGTTACACCGATTGGTTGATCATCTTCATCCTCGTGACCATGCAGTTACATCGATTGGTTGATCATCTGCATCTGCCTTGACTACATCCCTTGGCTGATTATCGTCATGCACGTGATCAACCAGTTTTATATATTAGAGGTACTTTAGACTGTATGGATGGCAACGTCTGGTATATTCCCGGTGCATTTAGAGCATTTATCATCCATAAAGTCTAAGATCACCCAGTAAGTGCCTCAACTTAAATATGCCTCTAAGAACTCTACGAAGTTATATCGATTTGTTGGTTATTTTCATTTAAAACGCAAAGACCTCGTGTAATACATGTAATTTCGCAAAACTTTTGTTTTTGATTCGTCCCATGTGACATATGGTTAGGATTCTTCACATTTTTATTTTAGCACGACACGGATTCTTCACATTTAGCACGGCACGGATTCTTCACATTTAGCACGGCACGGATTCTTCACATTTAACCATATGTCACATGGGACGAATCCAAAAGAAGAGAATAAAATTAAAATGAATTTAACTAGAACGGAATAGGGGCTGGTTGTTAACTCCGTTGACCTTATAGTCAGTAAGATAACGATGCTTCACAAAGAACTTGACGTCACACCATTACAGAAATGTAATGTTATACAAACCGCCATCTTTATGGGCGTAGTGTTACAATAGAGCTATGAACACCCTGTCTGGAGCTTTAGCACTCCCCTCTCCCCCCCTTCAGATGTGAATCTACCTGTTTGTACGGCACTTGCAGATCTTGGATTAATCCAGTAACATTTTGCAATGTCTAATTGAAGGGGATTGTCCTGTCTCGTGTTTAAAAAATTCAGGAAATCGCCATCAAATCCTGCAAGATTTCCTCCATCGCGAGTACATAGCGAAGAACTTCGATGTGTCTGACTTCGATGAGTGATGGGAGAGGGGTAAACTTCTATACAACTGGTGTTCATGTCATACATGTAAGACGGACATCCGAAGACAATTTTGTCTGAAAGGGAACATAAAAGGGATATAGTAGTCAGACAGACGGTCCAGCTTAAGATACGAGCAAATTTAATATTACAAAGTGTTCTCATATCACGAATGTTCGGGTATTAATTATATTAATATTGCTATCAATTTTAATAGCCAAATAGTGATCTAAATATTTTTTGATTGTATTTCCAACGAGACTTTGTCATCCTCTTTAAATAAATAAGAAATAAAACCAAAGCCTAATTAAGATCTTCAGACATTCATAGTATTCATGCTGGGCACAACGTTTCAATTTTTAAACTATCATCAGAAATGAAGAAATATAAACAAGATTGAAATAATAAAAACAAAATAATATAAACACAAAAAGAAATACATACAAAACAGGGCTTGGAAAAAAGCTACTTAAACATAACGGGTGAAAATCGTTAAAGTTAAAATAACACTTTTCTAACAGCAAAATGCAATTATTCAGTCTCTCTTAACATTAAGCTTTTTAACAAGTCTGTAAAGATTTCAATTTGAAGAAAAGCATATCTCACAGGACGTAGAAGCATATGGAAACGTTTTTTTCGGGGAAAAACTTGTAAAATCCACCACTCGACCTCCGCAGCAACCGGAAAGCTTGCCTTGTATACATAATTCCATTAACGGAATTCGAACCTAAACTTTTTAAAATTAATGTTTGTGTTAACTTTCACACACAGGTATTTAGTAGTTTCCAAGCGTGGTGGACTTGTTTGTTACGTTTTTTTTTACAAAGGCCTTTCAACTCACTGGCCATTTCAGCCGCTGATAAACTGGATAACTTTTTCTGTTGTTGTCATAAACGGGAGCTCAGATAACTCTTTAATATGGTCTAATTATATATACTGTAGCCCAGTCGGTTAGAGCGCTGGCCGTGCTAGCCAGAAACCCGAGTTCGAAATTTTCTTTCTCTACATTTATACAAAAATATATATTTTTTGCATAAATATACAAACAGAAAATGTTGCTTGCCTCCATCGGCATTCGAACTCGGGCCTCTGGCTAGCCGGGCCAATATCAATATATATATATTTGTTGCATAAATGTAGAGAAAGAAACTTTTGCTTGCCTCCACCGGGATTCAGGCGGAGGACATTGTGAAATGGTAGCTGCATTAGCGGTTTCTGGTCCAAAATTGTATACGATCACTGATCGATTTGTTTCTTACAAAATTACGTCAAGAGCACTGGCCTTGAACTTTTGAATTGGCCCTGTCCTTGGTAAACCTTAACCTTGGATAGTAGGTTGATAACTTTAGCAATATCAAAAACTATAAACAAAAAGCTATTCGGACGTTGACATCTAGACTGCAGGGGCTCCTGGTATATTGTGTATCCATTATTACCATTTAGAGCTACTTCTCGTTTCTTACGTATCGGCTTCAAACATTCAGGTTCCTTGGTTTGACTTGTAAGTTTTATCTTAATCTTCACGAATTTGTAGACTTAACACCTGGTAACGTAAACAATTAGGTTAGAAACAATTCAGATTAGCGCTGACAAAGTTAAAGCAGGCCTAAATAGGTGCCGCGATAGTGGTAAATGTATGCTATGCTAAACACGGTTTAATATCCTTATCTTTCCTAGAAAATCTCTCATGAATTTTGTAATATAACCGACTCAACAACACATTTCATAGGAAATGGAAACGGTATTTGAACGGAAGCTCGCGGCTTGTTTACATATATTACTGCGAAAGGGAAAACCCTGGCGACGTTATCACGCGACGCTATTCTGCAATCTTTTCACCTTTGATGGCATTCTAAAATAGCGAATCAAATCATTCTCCCTACCGTCCAGTCGTTGACTATAAGGTATTGACTGGCCATCTTGTCGTTTACTTAGAGAGAGTTATTCCTCTTTGCTGTTTGTAATGAGTTAGTTTGTATGTGATTAGATGGTACTACTTCACGATTTTATGTATTTGTTTCTGCCTTTTACAGACTTCAAATTGAATCGGCCCTATGACAACTTTTTTCTTTGTTTAATTTGAAATAAGTTGGCAGTAAATTAATCACAAACGTGCTCTGGCGAATAAATCGTCTAAATTTTACTACAAATTTACTACCTGAGGACGTTGTATAGGCGATGTCGTGAGGAAAATATAGATTCAGCCGTTCTATTGGAAATTACGTTTGCAGCGGTGGTGATTTAGGTATTGTGTTTCAGAACCTGTGTATATCTATAACATAATAAGTTATGGAGCGGCGTTTACATAGGCCCGGCCCGTTCGTCAATCCAATTTCCTTTATTATGGAAATGAAAATACTGTTTAAACCAATATAAAAAAAACAATTTCTTAACTTTTCCCCTCATTTTTGTTATCTATTGTGTAGGAGTCGCAAACATAATATGCAAAACGGTTATTTTATTACTTACACTTTATTCTCCATTGCCAGGTGAGCGGGCGGTTGCCTCAGAGAGCTTAACGACACAGGAAGCTCGCCCCGAGCACCTACCCTGATAATCAGAAGATAACTTACCGCTTATCTGATCCAGGACAAGAATCACTTGAAATAACAACGGCACTTTCATTTTGTACATGAATCTGTAGAACTTACTGTAACACTAACTGTAATATAATCGATTGATTGATTGGTGTTAACGCCGTGTTAAAGGGTATTTCACTTATATGACGGCGGTGTATTCCAACAGAAGACGGCGACTCTAACACAACCAAAAAATGTGAAGTCACTTAAGTGTTATCACTCTTGGAAAGTTAATGTCATCCATGGCTAAGAGTACAGCATGAATATAATCTGGAAACATACTGCCCTTAGCCAGAGGGCGTAACTAATATAAATGGTACAACACTCCGACAAGAAATCTCCAGGCTTTTTTCAGGTCAATGGTGTGTCCTGTAATGATCTTATGACTTAGGAATTTACCAGTCGTAGGTTCTATACGGACCATATTATAAATATGTCATTGACTTATCGCCTCTTCACGCGTAAGGGTATAGAAAAAGATCGAATTTCTTTACCTTGTAGATTCTTCGTTAATAAATAACTGGAAATATAAGAGCAAGAGTAACCGCCTTTAAATAATGAATACAAATTATTTTCGGAATATGAAAACAGAGTTCACACAACACAAAGATGAGTCTATATATATATTGGATAGACGTATCTCACGCCGTCGAACCTATAGTACGACTTGCACTTTGCTGTTAAATTATTTAGGCGTTAAACATGGTTAAAAAGATTCGCATAACAAATGATCTCTCGCAGAAACCCAGTTCTGGTTGGAGCTTTTGCGATGTACATTTCTAACCAGCTTTGCCTTTCGCTTTATATTTCGTCATAGTATTTGCAAAACCATTGTCTAGTTTCTAATAGCATCTCCTACTGACAACCGATAATGTTGATATCAACCTGTATGGTATTCAATATAAGAAGAATGCATCTTGTGTCGGTTGTTCGCCTACAGTATAAGCCACGGTTAAGCTGCGTTCACACGATGCGACTTATCAACTCGTCTAATTCGACCGAGTCGAAGCGTGTGAACAGACCAAAATCAATGCGACTTTAGTTATATTCAACTAAACGAAAGCTAGTTGATTGAAATGGGACGTGTTCTATTTCTTTCGAGGAGTCGAAAATTTCAGCCAATCAAATTGTGATTATTAAATTAAATGGAGTAGCCTCCCTTCGTTCAATTTTTCCCAAATGTCATCAAGGACGAAGGCGCTCCATTTCGCCAACGATCAGCTGTTTACCCGGTTATACGTACAGTGTCCGTTAAATATTATGGCACATAAAATGCAACGATTACAGCAAATAAAATAATAGAAACGAAGTTACGTTATTTGTTAAGTCACAAATAACGTTACTTCCTTGCTATGATTTAACTTGCTGTAATCGTTTTGTTTTATGTGCCATAACATTTCTAGGGCACTGTTACATCGGATAAACAGCTGATCTTAAATTAACAGGAACGCCTTCGGTCTTGATGACATTGGAAACAATTTGAACGATTGGTAACTCCATTCAACTCAAATGTCGCAATTTGATTGGCTGCAACCTTCGACTCGTCGAAAGAAATAGGGCAACTAAAGTCGCATCCATTTGCTCTGTTCACACGCTTCAACTCAGTCGAAGTCGACGAGCCACCCGCCCGCCGATTCAGTTTTAAGCCTAATTGATAAACTTAAAGTAACATAAGCACTCAACAAATTTTGATCGCCTTAATTTTAACCATCTTTGAAGTTTGTGTGTAAACTAAAACAATTACTTTGAAATTAAAATTATTTAGTTGGTTGGTTCAAGGCTAGTAATTGCCAGGAGAAATTATAATTCGAATACAGGTGTTTGACTTGGAGTAGCGTCGGTACATCTAAGGGTGGCTCAGTTACGACAGCTGATTGGTCACATCCAAAAAATATTTTGCCTGAAAATTCAGCTTTTTTAGTTGTTTAGTTATAATAAAACTCTCCTTCAACCTACAACTTTGAGGTGGGAATTACTTGAAAGCCTCTAATTTGTACTTCTTGAGAAAAAATATCCACTTCTCCTGAGATTCTGTGATAGCGCAAAATTGAGAACTTTTGAGTGCCCAGGCTACTTTAACATCGTTAAACACGAGTTTTACACAGTACTCGAGGCTAGGTCAATCCCCTGATGAGATGAAAGCCAAACGGGGTAATGAAACCACCTTTATCATCTAACGAAGTCTAATCAAAGGCTCCATAGAACAAGAAAATGTAAAAAAAAATATCTATTCTCTACATTTATATTAAAATATAAATATGCCAGTACCAGGTTTTCAGAATAACCCAAACAAATCTGTGAGTAATATCTAAATAAAACATGGAGCAGCCAAACTGCAGCACTCGGTCTAAAGAAGTTTAAATGCCAGGGAGTCTTGGTTACAACATTAGGTTCTACATGTACAAATTGATGTGTGTGGAGTTGTTTTGGAATGGTTTCATATTGATAAAGATGTATTTTTTTGAAGCTGACATCTCGTTTCTGTATTAAACACTACCATTTTACATATATTCACACTTGTGTTGTGTTTTAACATATTATACACGTACATCATGTGTAGTAGGCCTACAATTAATAAACTGTATTGCTCTGGAAATACAGAATAAGAAATGCTGTGAGCAAATAAAATTACATTTACATTTGAATGAAATATAAAACTTCTTGTTTTTCATTTCAAAATCATAATGTAAGGTTTTTGCAGGCTTTCTGTTATGCTATCACACTTCCCCACACCTCAAGCTCAATCCAGACATAGCATTGTAGCACACCTTAATGTTAAATTTATGCCATTGGTGTTAATGGTATGCGCACGCATTCATGCGAAATGTGTCAATCCCAATTGTGCAACACTGTAATGAATATTGCAGCATTGTTTAGGTACGCTGTTGTAAACATCAGTGAGTTGCTAAATGTTGCACAATTACCTCCTTAAATTAAAATCAATGTCAACAGTTTTAAAATGATTTGATTAGTTTTTCCAAAGCTGTGTACCTCGAACGAGGTATGGAGAGTAGGCCCCTACCTAAAGGGAGGCCGTATATATACTTACTTCGAGGTACTGTGTCCAACCTGAGTATATAGTTGAGGCATCTTACCCAGGGTTCGAAATTTGCGGTGGTCCGCTGGTCTGAGACCAGTAAAAATTGTAACGGACCTGTAATTTGCGTCCGACACTGGTCCGTCGGACCAGTGATTTATTTTATCTGTTGCAAAAAATGCCCGAGATCAAGTTCAGTATGACAATACCACCAAAAAATTGCCTGGTGGTGTGAACCAAAGATTTTCAATTCATATATACGAATATATATGAAAATCGGGTTTTGCCCTTGACTTCGTAATAACAAAGTCTGTGGGAGATCGTTCATTCTTTTTTAATTTACTTTTTTTTTGGGGGTCATGTGGTCATGTGGTTGAAAACGATTGAAGCATTGTTAAAGAGAATATTTTGTGCGTGTCATACTGGTCTATAGTAGCCAACAGCCGACGGTAGCCGTCAGTTGCCGCGCCCTGCTTCGACTCAAACGACGCCGAAATGTGGCTGTAAACTTAAACGATCGGTTTGGTATATAAAATAAGATCTGCATTTCTGAACCAAAATCCGCGCGTGAATTAAAATTATAGAGTTGACACAATATGAAAAATGATTATATCGTTCAACATCACTATTTGTAGATAAAAATATGATTGTCCTAAAATTCATAGATACGGACGTCAAAGGGGAAAAACGAGCACAGATCGTGATATTATTCCCGTGTGGATTATCTCATAATACACTCTTCAAAAAAGAAACGCAAAATGAAATTCAAAAATGATACTTGCAATTTTGTACACATATGTTAACTCAAACAGTTTTGTAGGGTTGCACATTGTTACTGGAATGTTTCAGAAGATCATC